>JAHBCN010002220.1:0-96405 GCA_019359885.1 Listronotus oregonensis
ATATATATATATATATATATATATATATATATATATATATATATATATATATATATATATATATATATATATATATATATATATAGATAACCTTAAATATAATATTTCTGAAATTATATTTAAGGTTATCTCTTTTTATTTAAAGCACATTTCGAAGAATTTAAGTCAAAACCATTATCGTATGAAATATTTAGTTTTGCTTTCTTTGAATTTCAAACACATTTGTTTTATCTCCTTATTAGAAAGAAAGGTTTATCCTTGTATTTAACAGGGCAAGGTAGCTTTCACATCAAGTATCCAGAACAAGGGATAAAACAAGGGCGTTAATATCATTACATAATACCCCAAGGTTATAAAGTGTGAGATAAGGGTAAGATGGAGTAAATTTTCAGACTTTTGAGCTAAGAAGCGTTTGAGGTTGATTGGCGTATGGGGAAGAAAAGATAATTTTATTGGTTTATTGTCACCCAGGGAGAGAGGGTGGCTAAATTTCACCCTTGTCAATATAGTTTGACCTATATCTAAATAATTTTTACAGCGTCTTTTAAAAAAATTATACCATAGAAAATATTTTTCATTATTAAATTTAAATAATATTTAAATTTGTCATTAATTTGTGCCTCAATTTTGATTAGAAATCATGCAGACCCGCTCGCTACTTTGTTAGTACGTTCTTTGAAAACATCAAAATTAGAAAGAAAAATTTTAAAATTTTAAAAAATATAATTGATAAGCAAAAACCAATGATAAACTAAGATTTTATTTTAAATTGATAATAAATAAAATCCCAATAATATGCAAAAAATTTTTAAGACGTCGTATAAAAAGTATTACAATGTACATGAAAAACAATAGTAAGAAAAATACCAATAATTAACGATTTTTATTTTAATTTATTATTATCCTATGATTAAAAAAATGTCTTTTAACTAGACTCCATTACAATTTTGTTTGGTTTAGTAACACTGTTAGCCGGTTGACGTTCCACTGGCATAAGAGTTATCTTCTTTACTTTTTTACTTGCTGGAACTTTATTGATGTTGATCATTGATTTTATAGGATTGCTTAGGCTAGTGCTTTGAATCTTTTTTTATATTTTGATATTCTATAAATACTCTTCGGAAGAAAATGTGACCCAGAAGTAAAGGTCTTTAAAGGGATTCCTAATAAACTATAATAGTTTTTTAAAATAAAAATAGAAAGCAATTTATTAGAAATCGCAAAAATGAAGGTTTTATAGTTTTATTTAGGTTACGAGGTTTTAGCAGCTTTTTTGCCATTTCTGCTAAAATATGTATCAGAATTAGGGTATTAATATGTTGTTTTAAACTGAGCATATGCAAGTCTCCTTGACTATTATCGGTACCGCGGTGCTTGACAACCAAAAGTTTCTTTATTCATTATAAAAATATTTAAGTAGATTTTGTGCAGACAGTCCTGTCGTTAATAAGGTTTGGTAGAATTATGTTTTAATAAATATAAAGTTACCTATAAATAAATATTTTAATGAATTTGATAATCATATTTAGTATTTTTTAATTCTTCAAATTACCAATTTTTTGGTTTTCTTGGTAAGAGGGAATCTTAAATTTTGGACATAACTGTTTTTTTTTAATCCTATTTAATTTATATTATTAATTTTATAATTTTGTTTTTAAGGTCTTATCAAAATGTGTGAAAGCATAAATGCAAACAAAATGAACAACTCTAGATCCAGCAAAATATTAAACACAAAAATATTATCAGATCAGATGGAATAGAACAAATCTCGTGACTGAAATTCCAGGTACTCCTGATCAGAATTGCAATTAAGATTTCGAGCAACAAGAAAAGTTATTTTTAGTTCAGATGGATAATAATATAAATATATAATATCTGAAATTTATACCTATAGATATTGAGTATGTCAAGTTTGAAAATAAGATATAAGTTAATATATTTATAGCTTCTATATTTATATATAATATATATATATATATATATATATATATATATATATATATATATATATATATATATATATATATATATATATATATATATATATATATATATATATATATATATATATATATATATATATATATATATATATATATATATATATATAGATCTTTTGTTAAATACGCTACTACTAAAATATATAATTTTTAAACTATTAAGTTCTACAAAAAAACCATTTTGTATTTTTTTTAAGAACTATAAGGTCACACTTATTTATTTTTTAACCCTAGTTTTAAAATGGTTGGGGTTAAAAGGGGTTGGAAACGTGACTATTCACGAACACATTTAAACTTTAAACGGCCATATCTCACTCCATTTTTATCCTACAGTAAAACAAAATAAACGAAAAATTTGGTAAAGAAAAACCTACAATGTTGTACTCTACAAAATTTTACGTATCATTAAGGGTTTTTGAGTTATTTTGAAGAAAAGGCTATTTTTTAAAATAACAAATATGTCTCTTTACTTTAAGCCCTTTTTTAAAAATATGCCCTTTAAACCGGTCAAACTTCCTGAGCATAAATAAAGTGAATTGTAAAGTGACAAAGATTAATTTCAATTGGGGTGGTAATTAGGGGGTGATTTTCGCATTTTTTACGCAGAAAAAAATAGAGATGAACTTTATTTTAGACATAACTCGCTTAATTTTAGTGGTAGAGACTTTTATAATAAACAAAAATTAAGGTTTTCTCAAGTGCTTCAAAAAAGGTTTTATAACTTTTCCCGAAAAATGTATCGTTTTTTGTTTATATTACGTTAAAACCTTTAATTTTGGCATTTGACGAATAAGAACAAGCTATAGCTCCGTTTGTATTGGGTCTATGGTCATTATACCACCATTCTTGTTGTTTTTTTATAAGCTACATTTTTGGTAAAAAATATTTTTTTGATAAAATGCTTAAATTTCGAGTTATTTGCGAAAAACCATCTGCAAACAAAAGTTGCTTAGAATTAGTCAATATATCTACTTCAGAACTTATTTTTGATAAAAAATTTCCACCCCCGAAAAGGGGTTGACAACTTTAAATTAGAGGGTAAGTAGAATCTAAATCCAAATTTCTATGCAAATCGGTGCTGTTTGGGAAAATCCGAAAGGAAACTGGTCATTGACTGGACTATTAAGACTAGTTAGGACTAGTATTTGAAACTAATAAAACGTAGTCTAAAGTCACATTAAGATTAGCTTCTTGTATTAACTTGTGTAGGATTAGCCGAATAGCTATATTTCAGTGGAGAAACATGTTTTATTGATTTACATAGTTTTTCGCAATTTTACACTGCTTCTTGCGGAAAAAAATACGTCATATTTGCCTAGACCCCCCTCAACCCCAGGTAGATTAAGTATGATTCAGATCGACCCCATTCCCCCCTAAATGCCTCATGTAATTATTAGACGCCCCCTTATTATCGTGGGAGTGGAAAAACCGACCTACTACTTACTTCCTTTATCGTAAAGTAATTTTAAAAAGTGCTTTTTGTTTGATCATGTTCAAGAGAAAAACAACTCTAATAAATGCCATAACCTATAAAAAACCAGGCTGAATAAATAAATTACCCAAAAGAAACTGCTTTTAATACGTCTTTTAGGTGCTACGATAGAAATGTAAATTTTTTATGTGCCGCTATTCGAAATTTACTTGTTTGGCTCATAAAATAGGGTGTTGTTGCAATATAGTTTCCTTATAAAACCTAAATATTGTGTCAAGTGTTGTTTCTTTCTTTATACTTTGTAAAACCATAATATATTTTTATTTATGATGCTAAATTATTTAAATATTTATAATTACACCTAGATATTCATACAAAAAAAATATACTTCTGCTTACTTTCTTCGTAAGCATAACCTTTATACGCAAAAACTTGTTTTAGGTTTTATGTAATAATTACATTTTACTGCTGCATTCTTTAGATTGCTTAATTTTATTTATTTATTTATTTTTTTATATATATACAAGACTCTTTAGTGCCAGAATAGTGGTTTCTTTGTTTTTCCATTGATTATCTTATCGATCCAGGGCTAAGTCGTTTCGAGCGCGAATCTTGGAAACTATAAGAGACAGATAATTGGGTAAATGGGGAAAGTTGTAGGGTATTTAATTGCCAATTTAATGCCGCTTGGAGAACGATTTTACCTTTTCTTGGTTTTGAGATATTTTGAAAAAGTCAAAAAGTGGCATTTTCGAAAAGTGCTGTATTTTTTTTTATTTCAAAATATTTTTAAAATCTGTAATAACATTATCAAGACAACTTTTTAGGGGCAACGTATCTTCGCTTAATTAAAAATAACATTTTCGTTTCCTTTAAAATAATGCATAGCACTTTATAAAATTATTTTGTGTTTATGTCAAAAAACGATAAAGTTAATTTTTCGTTGAGTGGGCCATAACTACGGAGCTTAATATATTTTCTGCATATACATATTCGTACACCATTAAAAATTACCTTTTATTAAAATTGGAATTTATTGACCATAACAAAGATGTTTTTAAGAATATAAATATTATGGACAATAATGC
This sequence comes from Listronotus oregonensis, assembly GCA_019359885.1. Classification (NCBI taxonomy): domain Eukaryota; kingdom Metazoa; phylum Arthropoda; class Insecta; order Coleoptera; family Curculionidae; genus Listronotus; species Listronotus oregonensis. Next base: position 4,521 of record JAHBCN010002220.1, read on the forward strand.
ATTTATTTAATAATGCAAAATAATACATAATGCAGTAATTTTTACCTACTAAAATTAACAGCAAAATTAGATCCAACAAATTCAACAAAATAACACGTACTCTAGTACAGTAAGACTTAAAACTCAAGAAAGCGAGTGGAACTGTACTAGTACCAAAGAAATGTACCAATAAAACCGGCTAGATTCCATCATCAATTTTGCTATAGCATATGGTATTTGTAATTTGTGTTTAGACGTTTGTAAATTAAAATATATTACCAATTTAAAAATATTGCGCTGAACTAATATACTAATAACTAACTGACACAGATTAAAATGTGATTTGAATAAATAAAATACTCAATAAAGTTTCCTTTTCGAGAAGTAGTAAAATGTAGACATATTTATTTCTTCTGACTAAAGCAGATATTTGATAAAATGTCTATACCATATGTAATCTATTTAGTTCTGAGAAATTCCCAAGTGCAGATGCATCATTTTAAGTGTTATTATTTGCATCCAAGTCTTTTTCAAATGAAATAGCTAAAAAATTATAATTTAAAAGTTTTATTTTATCCAGTGTCGATATAGAGTAAAACCCTTCTGTTTTACAAAACAAGAGGTATTTTTCAACTTACTTACTTATGTATCTAAAGAAAAAGGCTTAACCTAAAAAAAATCTATTAATATAATTGAAAAACGCTTAGGGATAAAGTGGATGGATTATTAGTATAAACGAGTATTTAGAAAGTTTATCCCTAAAAAAGTGAATCACACTAGTCAACCAAACTAAGAAAACTGATATATAAACGTAGTTTATATATTATTTAATATTAACTCTGACCATCAGCTTGGTGGCTAAATCCGGCGCCGTTGGATTGGTAATGCTATATCGACCGGGTTTTTTCATAAACTTTTTCCTGGGCAACGTAAATATAACCACATAAATAGAGGCTCACATTAAACACATCACTTCAAACTTACTAAAGTAATAATAAACTCACTAATTATGCTTGTAAGGTCACTACCGATGAGCATATTACCGCCAATAATCACAACACCTATATATCTAATGTTTCTGTACAAGGTTTAGGAAAATAGACTAGAATAAAAGTTATTGTAATAAATAGTTGAATGTAAAAATAGGGTTATAAATAAAGCATTTGGAAATTAGAATTGGAATTGGTAAAGCCAAGCGCCGAGACGCTAGGATTCGAATCTTGGTTCCTCCTTTTTAATTCAAATTTGTCAAATGTTTATAAAAAAATGCATTTTTATTAGTAGCAGAAAGTACTTTTCGTCATCGGCATTGAAAATTTAACAAAATCTCTTTAAACCATTATTTGATGATGATTCACCTTTGTAAAAATTATTAAGGACGCAAAATTAAAGGAACATTAGTCGTAACATTTACTTAAATCTTTTTTTTCGTTTAAATATTTGAAAATATTTCCGGGATTTAAAACCTTTGTATTTTCGCTCTAAAATGATGTTTTTAGCAAACTATTTTAAAACAACTGTATCAATTTAAAACAGCTTCCACAGTTTAAATTATTTTTTCATAAATAATGTCGTTTATGTCTGATACCGTAATGGTAACGAGAAATCCAATAGCTATTTAAAAAATTACCAATAAAAGTTTTATGATTTACTGGTATTGTAAATGTCTATTAAACCAGAACGTAAAAATAGTTTTTTAGGTAACCAATCTGTAATTTCTTTGTAAAAAAAATAAAAAATAAAGAAGATTTCATCCTTTTATTATTATACGAGGATACTTAAACAGGCCCATAGTTTCCAAGTAAGAAATAGACGTAAAGTATCTGGTTCTGTAGCTCTAGAGAACTGTAATATTTTCTTTTTTTTTCTTTAAATCGAAAAATATATTTATATTTTTTTTACTTATAAATACATCAATTATTTGATTTGATTTTTAAAAACATCAACCGCCATATTTTATGTACCGAATCTGGGGTAAATCGGAATGGTTTTGAACGTATGGTTCGCTGTTTTGGACCGAACTTTTGGAATTTTGCAAATCTGGCTTCGGATTCGCGATTAACCCCCTAAAATCAACGTACACCTAATTTAGCGTAAATTGGTTGTTTCTGAGAAATGATAATTTCTAACGTTGATTTTGAAGTTACGTAATACATTAATTCTGAGGATGGGTTTTCATTAGAGTCCGACCGAAACTGGTTTTCCGGCCGAATCCGAAACCGAATATTCGGCCGTGGCTTCAGTTTCGGCTGAAACCGAAACCGAAACTCACGAGGTCAAGTATAAAATTCCTTAAAATACTAAAATTTGGTGCATTTTACCCATTATTCTGCATTAATTAGGACATGAAATGGAAACAGTATATTAATTTTGTTGTAATCATTTATTTTAATTTTATCTTTTAGGGACCTCTTAAATAAAAATAAAAATTACTAAAATTTTGCTACAGAGCTATCCGAACGGCGCACTTGCCGCGAGAAACAAAGTTAGGCGAGCGTGTACGACAACTTCCGAAATCAGTTTCGGTTTCGGCAAAAGTTTCGGCCAATTTTGGCCGAATCCGAAAGTGCCGCTGAAACTGAACTTTCGGTCGGACACTAATTATCATTTTCCATTATTTTTTTTTTAATTATTAGACCTTCTTTTTGAGGATAGGAAGTTTCCGTGTTATAAATAAATAAAAGTTCGAATTCGTGTTTAGGAGGATAAAATACTTCGTAATACATGTATTGCATGTAAACAGAAGACCACTTTTTTGTTGGTTGTGTTATCAGTCATAGATAATAAAATACATAAAATACTAAAAGTATTTAATAAATTTTGACAAAATCAATTTAATATATTTTCTTTCAAAATTAGAATAGAAAAATATCTTATTTGCTAATGTAATCTAAAAAAAGGCTATGCAATAATAATCTAATATTGCGTGTACAAATAACGTAAAAAAATGATTACTTTCCATTCTGCGTAATTAGCGGTTGTAGATACTAATCGCGGTATGTTTAATCTTTGTCCTTTGTTCACCTTTTATTTTACAGGTGTTAATATAGGTTTAAATCAGTGATTTGTTTATAGAATTATTATAAACAGTGGCGTATATTGACTACAGAAAGTGAGTCGACCGAATATAACTGTTTAATAAAAAAAAATTACTTATAGTCTGGGAGGAATCGGCGCGTGATTACCGAATTTTTTTATACGATCCTCTGTTGCCATGGCGCCACCTGGTGCCATATTGTTTGAGCAATTGCAAAGAATTGTTATTTTTTAACCGGACATTTTTTTCATATTCTTTATTGAAATTAAAATAAGAAAGGTCCCATAACTTTTAACGATAAAGTTAATATTTTTAAAATATGAATTTTTAAAAGTTAGAAAAATCTCAATTTTGGGTACTTTTGACCCATGAAAAATATATATTAAAAAAATTAAATAAAACAAAAAAATTATATTTTTTTATTATTTATTTAGTTAATTATATCCTTAATTGTGATTCGAAATGAAAAATGTTTATACATGTTTTTTGATTGTTTATTACGCGCGCTTACAAGTAAAATAAAGCTCCAATAACTTTTGTAAAAATGTTTTTAGAAAAAAGAACTTATTGAAAGAACAAATTGTAGATAATTAAATTATTAATAACATTGCTCTCTTTAACAATTTTTATAAAGATACTAGTTTTTAAGATAAAAGATAAATAATGATTCAGAGGGGCCGATGCAGCGTATGAGTCAGAGAGATGGCGCGGCGATACTTAAAAGTAAGGGACGCATACTTGTGAGCGCCCTTCAACAACCAAAAAACCTGTATAAACAAAAAAATAATTAAATCTTAATTCAGGATATTATTAACTATTGTATAAAAAAAAAAATATATTTTTTATGTTTTATTTTTTTTTAATATAAATTTTTCATGGGTCAAAAGTACCCAAATTTGAGATTTTTCGAACTTTTAAAAATTTATATCTCCAAAAATATTAACTAGAATATAAAAAAAATTGTCCGGTTAAAAAATAGCAATTCCTTGCAATTGTTTAAACAATTTCGGTTTAAACCGTAGGGCACCAGATGGCGCCATGGCAACATGCATTTATATCATCAGTAGGGTAATTTAAAGAGGATCGTATAAAAAATTGAGGTGGAATAGTTTTCGTTACTCATGTGCCGATTCCTCATAGACTATAAACCAATATAGGTAAAATTTCAGGTGTTATCCAAAAGTATTTCATTTGTTTTAAATAGTTGGAGGATTGGGGCACCTTTGCTGTCTCCAAGCATACGTTATGGATTATAAAGCATGTTATTTCTAAATTGACAGCTGATAAAGTTATAAAAACCATAATACATGAAATAATTATGAACTTTATATATTTTTTAAAACGACAATAAATGTCTATGCAAGGTTTCTAACTATTAATAACCTACATGATTGTCCGCTTAAATTCGCAATATATGATTTTAATAATTGAATGATTTATATAAATTTTATTCTCGATATCAGGTTTTGCTTACTTTGAAACCACAAATAACATAATTACAATGCTTATTGGGCTAAATGAAGAATTTGTCATTTTAAAAAGTTTACAGAAAAAGCAGTTTCTTAGAAATCCATGACCAGTAAGTACTTACTTAAAAATGTGAAAGTTTATATTAGAATGTGGATTATTTGAAAGATGTGCAGTCAGTCTTTCTACGTCAAAAGTTTAAGAAAATTTATTACAGGAAATCATTTATTTGCGAAAAGACATACAGAAATATAATGATATTTTAACAATATTATATTGCAGGTGATTATTTGAATAATACATTAGAAATGCTTTATATGTTTTTTCACTTTTTAATAAAGTACAAATTATTTTTGTAATTGACTAAATTTTTAAAATTTATTTTTTTTTAAATATAATTTTTTGCTACATTATTGTGCATCAACTATTTCTTAATTGAGCAAAAACTTTAATTAAAAATCTAAAACTTTTTAAAAATTACTACAAAAAAAAAACGCTTTAAGAACATTAATTTGTTCGCGTTACTTTATTAGATCAGCCTAACAGCTTTTTATTTCTACGTCTATTTAGACTATACATGCTGTATCACATTAGGTGGCCATTATTGCTAACAGTTTTATTATTACAGATACAAAATCGGTTAAATTAACAAAGTAGTAGCATTTTTTTGCTGATTAAGATGATGGAATTAAATAGCGCATTTCCGAATAAATGGTTAAAAAACATTTTTTTTAAATGGAACACCCTGTATATTTTTGACCAGAACGTTTGCGAATCGCCTACAGAATAAAAAATCATGTAATATCAGCCCAAAATTAAAAATAACCGAATTATTACCATAACTATTTTATGACAAGTTGGCTGTGTATTTTTAAAATAAAACTAAATTCTCTTTTTATTGCTTTATTTTAGCGTGAAAAATAAAAAAACACAACCTACATTAAATGTGCAAAGACATCACCGTATTTCTACTATCTCATCAGTTGAAGCTCCTCCTATTTTAAGAATACACGGCCAACTTGTCCAAAAAATAAATATGGTAATAATTCGGTTATATTCAGTTTTAGGCTGATATTACATGGAAACTTTTTTGTTTTATAGGCGATTTGCAAACGTTATGGTCAAAAATATACAGGGTGTTCCATTAAAAAAAATGAATTTTAACCATTTATTCAAAAACGCGCTATTCAATTGTTTTGTTTTTCATTATCTCAATCACCAGAAAAAATGCTACTTCTTTGTTAATTTAACCGATTTTGTATCTGCAATAATAAAAGCGTTAGCAATAGTGGCCGCTTAATTTGGTACACCGTGTATAAAGGTCATCTGTCAATAAAAATATACTTTTTAAAAAATTGGTGGTTGCTCTGCAAAACAACACCCTTCAGTAACAAAAATATTGGATAATACTTATTTATATCACCCCAACTTATTGGATTCATACCTATTAGCATTTGCTGTTTTTTCCTTACTTATAAGTATAAGCCTGCATCGGTGACACTAATATATAAATAGTGCTCCAAACATCCCGTATAATAACACGAATCGTCAGTTTTTACTTTTTATATCGTCATTGTCCTCAACTTAATAGTACAATGCTAAAATTATTTCTGTCCATTGCGAAGAGTCCCCCGCATATTAAAGACTTATGAAAAAAAAATGAAAGACTTTATAACTAAATTAATTTTTATACTACAGAATGTCAACAAAAATTGACAATTGGAAGAATTTAGAAAGGTAAGGACACTTTAGAATATTGTCGAAACAGATTTTTTTTTATAATAAAATATTAAATCGAAATAAACAATAATAAAAATGACAAATCTACAAACTAACACCATATTAAATAACCGTTACATTTTATTTTAAATACAAGTTTTAATAGTTTTCATAATCACCAAACTAATTAAAAAACATTTTTTTTTATGTATTACTAATTATTATTTACGCAACTAGTTTCCAAACTCATATTATACTGACGTGACATCAAAACATATATATCTTCACCTAAACTTTACCGCTTGTCGTCAGATAGAGATGCTTAAATTACTCTAATTGTCTAAATAGACACATTAAGATTCTGCAAACTCTCAAACTCAAGCTAATTAAAACAATGTCAATACTAATTTTCACCTCATTACGAACGCGCTTTGAAACAACTGCCATTAGATGCAAAACTCTTACCACTTATATCTTACCGCCCACTTTTGAAACTAGTGGATAATGTACTCGTACCTCAGCTTGGCCTAAAGCGTTTGCTAAAGAAACCAGAGGCGGAATAATAACACTTTTTTATTACTGTGGGTTAATTTAGTACATCGACATAATTAGGAAAATTATTTTAAAATATACAGGGTATCATAACTTAGGAGCTATGACTTGATTTGGAAAACAAGCGCGATGTAAAGCAAACATCTCTTTTACGGTACCATCAATTAGAATAAGATTAGAAGACCTAAAATTTTATCCAATTTAACGCTTAAAAAAAGAGTCAGCTGTCATTTCGTATATATGAGAGTTAGTTGTGGTTAGTTTTTTATTTAATTTTTAGGCGTTTCCAAAGTCATAGCAGCTTTCGGAAAGCCAGGATTTTTCTTTTAAGCCAGGCAAGAATCTTTTTTCACCTCCATCTTCGCCGCGTTAAAATACCGCTTTCTGTCAGATCAGCCAAAATTAAACAACATTAGGCGAGGTTCGTTGTCTGATGGGTAACAATCAGACAATGGCCACCTGCTGTTCTGTGTGGTTCGGATTCCACGTTAAACTGGAAGTCAGTCTGTCTGGATGACATTTGACGTTAATGGTGTAGTTCATAGATAACAGTTATCTGTATAATGTCTGTGGTGACACTACCGCGATGTCTAAAGGGTGTCATAAAATAAAATAATCTAGATATTTTGGTACTACTACTACTAGTATATTATATAGATTTCATACTGACTGTCATAAAGTTTAAAAAAAAACTTGTGCACTTTGTATGCATTCCAAATTGGGCGATATTGAGCATACTTCTTTATGTTTGTGAAAAGAGCCGTTTGTCTTATTATTGACCCTACCTACATAATTGGGTTTTCTCATCTTGCCCATTAATAAGATGTATGAGACCTGTCCCTCTTTATGGCTTTTGCTTTAAAAATAATCCGGTATAACTTATTTTGCCGCAGCTTTCAACAGTGTCATACTTATGCGTTTGTTTAAAGTCCAACTGTAGTAGCGCCGAACTTCTTACTTTTAATCGTCGCTTTAACCTAGAGTGCTTAAAATATAGGATCTTATGCCTGCAGTGTTCTTTTTATCTTCTCTAAACCTTTAAGAGTCAATTAATAAAATGCCCCACACTTCCCTTAATGCATCCATGGTTAGAGTTTTTATTGCACCATCATTTTAATGGCTGGTGACAGGACTATTTTATGTTCTTTCCTTGTGTTTTTGCTGTTACATTTAATAGCAGATAAGTTTAATTCAGGGCAATTTTTTGCTTGTGGGGTCCAGGTTTTTTTTTGGGCGCTTATCACGAATCCGAAGTCAAATTTTACGAAAAGCTTCTAGTTTTTAAGTGTTAATACCCTACTCGGACCTAACTTCAAAAATGCACAAACTTTCCTAAAATTCCTTTTTCTTAAACCTGATCACAGCCAAAATAAATGATTTTATTGTACAACACCTTTTACTTTACAGGGTAAACTCATCTTTTCGATTATTTATTTATAGGTTTTACCAAAAATACATTTAATGTTCGACTGGTATATTATTTGACAAATAATAATATTATGTCAAAGTCAGTTGAATACGAAATATTACCCTAAGGCGTTATTAAAAAAATAACGCCCTAGGGCCTACAAATTTACCGATAAATAAACAATAAATTATCTTCATTTAAGCATCTATTACGAAAATACAAACATACTTACACAATATACTTATTATTCGCGAGTCAAAACCTTCGACTTTTTAGGCTGATAATTTCTCCCAAGTTGCTTTAGGAACTGTTGCAGAGAAATCAACTTTTCATTACTTCTTATCTTCTTATGAACTATTAATTCTTTACGTAACATTAAAAACTTTGTCCAAAGGGAATTTGGAGAATATGACTCTGACAAATCTTGAAAATAAGCCATCAAAACGGTTGTCCACACGGTCCACGCAGTGTTCCGTCAGCCAGGCATCAAAATGGAAATATTCTTTCTCGTAAATTCGCCTAGTTTTTGCTTGCACAAGCTCATGCTCAGCTTTAGCAGTTTTCACTAAAATATCTTGGGGGAGATGGGTATTTTCCACTACTTCGGACATTTTTATGCCTTAATCGCAAAATTATTTTTTGTGCTGTCTTATTGACAAATAACTTACAACCATGGTTACCACAATTACCCTCGGGCCAAAGGCCCTCGGGAAACACACCATCGACCTCAAGCGTTATTACCCTTATAATACCCTTGATACCTTAATAACTATAAATTTTTTATTTTTGTATTCAAAAACCATTAACGAAGTTATCTAGGGATTTTTAGACAGATAAGTTGCTGAAACTAAAAGGCGCCATATTTAAAATTTAAATTGTTTTACCAGTATTAAATTTAAAAAAAAAATGAAAAATATCATTAATAGAGAAATTAAAAAATTCTTTAAAAAAACATTTAATTCAATTAAAAGCATTATTTTAATCTTTGTAAAAGGTGCATTATGATAAGGATGCATAAGGACTTCTACAGTTCTATTACAAAATGCTTTAATTTAAAAGTTAGATATTAATACAAGTTAGGCAGGGGCGCATTTATCTGAATTTGGATTTGTTGATGAGGTATATATTAAATGAGTAATCCACAACATCCTCTTTTTTAAACATAATTAAAATAAATGCGGTTAATGTAAACTCTATTTTTAAACAAATAAAATGTAAAAAGTAGGCTCTTTTCAATTGTTTTCCAAGTTGTACCAGGGCTTAAAAATCCCTGGATAGTTTTGTTGATTTTATAAAAGTAAATATATTTTTTTTCTGGTAATGTTTTTTGTTAAAAGTAGCGACTAAAGAAATGTAAAAATGAATGTATATTGATAAAAAATAAATATTTTACCATAAAATGATTCAGATTGGCTGTAACCAGCTTAAAGAGGAAGAAATTTTAGAAAAGTTTGTGCGTTTTTGAGGCTAAGTCCAAATAGGGTGTTATAGCTTAAAAACTAGAAGTATCCGACAAAATCTGACTTCAGATTCATAATCAGCGCCCCAAGAAATTCCTGCATACTAAATTTCAATTAAATCGGCCGTGGGCCTGATAAGTAAAGAATTGCCAAATCTATTACTGTGTAAGTCAAAAACTGTATACGAATACACATACAGCAGATTCATGGATTATATACAGACAATTTTTCCGAATAGGAGAAATGGCACTTGTTCTGAAATCACGGGATTAAAACATGATTTTTGTAAATTAATAATGTTTGGTATGTTCCAAAAAAGAAACCGTTTTTCCATCACTATTTACGAAACTTTGGTAATGGGAACTTAAGCCTTCGTAAACAGTCTCCAGATAATAAAAAAAATAATAAAACTCCCATAAACTTTAGACACTCCTGATAAGGTCCTGATTTAGAATAAGCGAAAGTTCGTTTCTACTTTCGCCTTGCTAATTATGTGTGAACACACTGTTTGTGTTAATGTTCAGGTGCTTTAAAGTTACCGCCGAAAGTTTTCAGGTGGTAAAAAGTGAAGTTTGCGTCAGCTGGTTAGATAAAGATGTTTAGAAGTTTTGCCCGAACGTGTTTAAGTGTTGATTTACACGGTGTGCAAGTGGGGAATTGAGATTTAATGTCGATTATTTTGCAAGGTAAATACGAGAATGTTAAAGCATTAATGTAATAAACCGAAATCTTGTTAAAACTGACAAGTGTAAAGTAATCGATTATTATTATTTCTAAAACTACCATGGTTAGGGATATCTTTTTAAATAAAAATTACATTTTTCAAAAATAAATTTTTCATTCGCGTATTTCTCAAGAAGTTTTTGACCCGCATTTTTAAAAAAAATTGTTTAGCGGTTTACGTTGCCTAAAAATTAAATAACTTTATTCTCGCAATAAAATTTTGGTCTAGTTGTGTAACAGAAGATAGCGAAAACTCAAAAATTATAGTAGATATTAATAGCATTTAATTCACTTTTTTAAAAGACATACTAATAAAAATATATTCGTTCCAAAACTTACCTCTCTTAGACTTTGTAAGTTTATTTTAATCAACAAAGTACTCTCATTCAAGTTTTTAAACTTTTTTTATGCTACTGGTTATGGAAACAGTTTTATATAATAAAGTTACTTTTTATATATATATATATATATATATATATATATATATATATATATATATATATATATATATATATATATAATATATATATATATATATATATATATATATATATATATATATATATATATATATATATATATATATATATATATATATATATATATATATATATATATATATATATATATATATATATATATATATATATATATATATGTGTATATATAAATATATATATATATATATTTACATCCGCCTATCATTTCTGACTCCGTACATAAAGGTGTAATTCTGCGTCCACCTGAATGACACGTTTTTAAATATTTCTTTGAATAATTCCAAAAAAAACCCTTTTTTAACCCATGATTTAACTCCTAATTTATTTTTAATGAATTTTAAGTTATACGTTTTTTTACATATTTAACATCAATCCTACCTCCATACATTTCCGTACAATTTTAACTCCTTAAGTATATATTTGTACTTAATACGATTATCCTGACTCCTGCGATGTTGCCGTACTTATTATTACTATTTTTAATGAAATAAGCATTTTATATTTCAGTTAACTTATTTCTTAGGTTTTAGATTGCAAGTGACAATAGTAAATCCGCTCACGGGAGAGTGATCATATGAGATTTGTTTATCCAAATACATATTATTAATGGCTTAGCAAATGCAGGGTATTAAAAGATAAATATGCATTTTCTTTTTTTGTAATATTTCCAAATATATTTAATGAAAATTAGATTTAAATACAAAGACCTAACATAAAAACCTACGATGAAATTACCTAAATGATATTTTTTCATATACAGGGTTTAGCAGGTATAGTCTGTCTCAAAGTATACCGTGTTAGCTCTTGCCTTCATTTATGGATTATACCTGCCGACAGCAATAAAACTGCGGATCTGGTAGGTATTAGGGACGTTTTATTGAACGGACTTTAATAATATAAAGATTTAAAATTTATTGTTTATTTAGGTAAGTATAATCTTAAAATTGCATTAGAAATTAAATATATGCAAAGTTTTAATTAATTTAAAACTGCATTATCTATATAATTACATTTTAATCTAAATATCTAAAATCTAATTCTGTTTTACTATCAAAGTCATCATTGAGATTAATTACAATAGGATTTATATTGTTTTGAATAGAAATGTAAGTTTCCTTAATTTTATATTATGCTGTAATCAATTTTTCCAGCTCTCAACTGGTATGTTAGTAATTACATTTTTATCAAAATTTATAACACTGGGACTTAAAGCGGGTGTAACATTTTCTGCTCTGATCTTTGATTTTACTTGGTTCCACAAATGCCCAGCCTGTTCAGCCAAGTTATCATACATGTGTTTTTTTAATTCCATATGAATTAAGGACTTGTAAAAGTTGCGCTTTTTTGTAACTAAATTCAAAATAAATATAATTTTCTAACAAATAATACTAGATTTCAGTTTTTGAACTTAATGAAGCTGGTGCTTTGTGTGAAGACGGCTGTGGTAGCTTGCGTCGTCCATGACAATAACACTGTTGTTTGGAATATTTTTTTAAAAAATAATTTTGAAAATAAGAAATTTTCAGCTTTCCAGAATATGCATAACACTTTAGGCTTTAAAGAATGTTAGTTTCTGAATTTTAGAGAAAAAAAGGCCCTCTTTAGAATGCTATATCCCAACTTTTAAAAAAGAGTTACATAATGGTAATGGTTGGCAAAATTTTTTTTGTAGTAAAAATATGTTTTATCATAGACAAATAAACAAATAAACATACAAAGACAAATAAAGTTGTCTTCCACAAAGTAATTCATAAATCTAAGTAACAATGAAACAATAAATTTAACCCAATTTTAACCCAAACGAATAAATATATAATTCGTGTTTGTCTGTTTCTATTTAAATTAATATTTTTTTGTATGTATCGTGATAACTGTATAACTAGTCGAAATAATGCGTATTTAAAATAAGTCTCCTTTAGAACTCAAAAATGTCAATTTACCCCAGGGGTATTTTTCTGAACATTGGTTTGGAAATACTTAGACGAGACTATAATATTAAATAAATAGTATAGAAAACAGACACTTATATATAGGTATAAAGTAGGCTGCCTTTATTTTAAAACGAAATGAAAAATACAAAAAAAGGAAAAAAAAATAAATTAACAAATTAATTTTAAACCAGTTTTTATTTGGTAGAATATTCTGATTTATTAAAATAAGTTTCTCGCATTCGTCACGCTTTGGTGGTCTTTTCTCCCTCAAATGTGATTTGAAAAACGTTTTTACTATTTATTTTTTCCTGTGTATCCATGATGTTTTTTATTACTTTTTCTGATTACGCATATTTATTTTTTAAACTTCTCGTCAGTATTTTTTGTTTTATCTTGAAGGCATGTCAAGGACCTCCTCAGCATTTTCTTCCTCCTCATAAATGTTATTTACTGATATTATCTTCATTATTCTCTTTATTTAAATCAATTTTTATTTAAATTACTTTCTATTTTTCCATTAAAAGTAATAATTTGAAAATTTTAGCAGTCTGATAGATGTCATCCGGAAGTCTGTAAGATTTTCTGTATATTCCTGTAGTGTGAAGAGATATAATGTAATTATCAGTAAAGTCCAGCGAGATACTAAAAGAAACGTTTAACACGCGGTATTTCGATCTTTTACAAAACTAATTAAATGTCAATATTGCCAAATGTGTAGGCAGGATACGCGAAAGGATATATTTTTATGGCCATCCTTAGATGTATATGATTAGAGCGCCACTGTATGAAATGTGCGGAACTATTATATACGCGATAAGTATATATATCACTCCTATTTTATTCGTCAGTTTTTGATATTTCGGTTGTAGGTGAGGTCAAATGACGTTTACACGTGTTTGCAATCTTACTCCCATATACGGAGTCGGGGATTAAATGTAAATCAGCAATGGTTGGAGGCAGAATTGATAGCTGGATGTATATATATATATATATATATATATATATATATATATATATATATATATATATATATATATATATATATATATATATATATTTATATATATATATATATATATATATATATATATATATATATATATATATATATATATATATATATATATATATATATATATATATATATATATATATACGTACCATATATATATATATATATATATATATATATATATATATATATATATATATATATATATATATATATATATATATATATATATATATATATATATATATATATATATATATATATATATATATATATATATATATATATGTACTGGATGTGTAGTTACGGGCGTTCGCAATCCAGATCTCCCGATCTCTTCGTTAATTTTTTTTTTCAAAAAAATTGGCATTAAATGGAGCACCCTCTAGTGTAAATAATAAAATTCATAAAATCTTCCAAAAGTTTCATTGTACTTATAATTTTTTGAAACGTTACCTAAAAGCAAAACTAATTGACATTAATTAATTGATATTATTAAACATTTTCTGCTATATTAGTAGTGGGGGAGGCTAAACAAAATTAATCTTGTCAAATTCGGTTTAAAATTAAAGAATATTTGGCGAAATTTTTTTTAAAAAAAAACATTGGAATTATTTTTTATAAATTTAAATTAAAATAAATAAATTTTTAAAATAATTTTTTGAATTATATTATTTATTTTATTTATTAAATTTTAAATAATTATTTTTTCATAAATTTTTTTAAATTTATAGATTTTTTTAAAAAAATTTTTAAGATTAACATTTAATAAATTATATATATATATATATATATATATATATATATATATATATATATATATATATATATATATATATATATATATATATATATATATTTATACATAATCTTACTGGAGTTTTTGAAAATAACATTAATCATTTAATTGTTATTATAAACTTTCATTTATTTATGTCTTTGTCTAATAGTAGTTTAACATCCTTTTTATGGAAAAAAGTGTATTGTGTCTCTATTTAATTTTTTCTCGAACAATTTCTAAACCCCAATTATCATAATTACACTTTGAGATTTTCCTTAGCGAACCCCAGACGGGAAGATGCACAAAAAAAACACTCAAATTATGGCTTAGAATGGAGCACTGATTTAAAGGGAAGAGAAGTGTGGGTTTCTGAAATGAACCATTGAAAAGCTGACCATGTAGTCTGGGATGCGGTTGTCGGTAATAACGGGCCTAGAAAGCAGGAATATAGGTTTTCGAATTTATCCTGCAGACTTCAAAGAGATAGGTGGACAAAGGAATGCGGTATGTGCTTTGTTTTAAAGAAAATATTTTGTTAAAGGATTACCTCAAAAATTTCAGATATTAACTATCCAACTAGTATTTTAAATTCTTGCAAGAAATAAAAGTTAAAAATATATAGACTATATTTTTTTTTAAACAGGGGTCCCAATTTAATAACATATAATATAAAATTGTTATAAAACAAAATATAGCCTTACTGAACGAACACACAAGTTATAATTATACCAACCGTCGAAGGTCTGGCAGTGTTTTTATGGATTTTGGCTACTGAAGTCTTCCACCAAAGTGTAATGTACCTGTTTAATTTTTTTTAACAATCAATATTACCAAAGTTAGTAATATAAAAGAACAAAAATAGATTATATATTTTTTTGTATATACGTACCAAAGTTAGTAATATAAAAGAACAAAAATAGATCATATTTTTTTGTATAACTCTAAAAACATTGTTCTACATAAAATTCTTTTCCGCCAAAGTAATGTCTTATTTCGATAATTTAACCTATATTTTCTTATACTGACTTGTACATTATCGTATCACTTATAAAATTAAAAGAATATCAACAAACATATTTTGGTCTTTTTTATAAACGCATTAAGTCGCCACTGTTTATTTTCTCTTCAAGGACAAATGTAAAGTCACTTTTATTATTTAATGAAAACGACAAGCATTTGTTTTCGTGGGTCATGCTGCAAATATGAAAGGACGTACGAAAACATGCGTTTATTACTTTAAAGCATAAAATACGGAGATTACCTATTGAATATCTGTACCTATCTAAAGATTCTTGTACTACTAACAGAACTGCAGAGTGTTTACAGCAATATTTTTGTTCTTTATGTAAATGGGACAGCAAAGCAAGAAACTATCATCATGTACTTAAAGAATGACCAGACGTTAGAATGCAACATGTCACTTAAGCGGCATTTTCTTTTAAAAAAATAATAACTCTTTGCTAACAATTAAGGTGCAGTTTCCGACGTAAACGGCGAAAGATTTTACCAGAAAATTGCTTAAATGAAGTAGCGGTATAGTGGAAAATGTCCGCAAACATGTTGGCGGATTACTGTTGCAACCTTAAACATGAAACTTTTTCCTTTAAATACAAGCAAAAAGGACAACAAACTAATTCATTTAATTATTTTATACTTTTCTCGGTACAAAATAAAGTATTATAGTAGAAAAATGATAAAGTTTTCTTTTTAATCTTTAAACGTTCGCTGGACTTGAATTTCTTGTATTTAATACTTAAACCAAGCTTATATTTAAATTTAGCCCTTACAGTAGATACAAAAAACCCACGATAGTGTAATTTAACAATTTCTTTTTTACTTTATTTTATTATACAATATATTTTCATGAGACATAGTAATAAAACCCTTGTAATGTAAAATATCGCAAGTCAAAAAAAGATATAAACAAACCTATTTCTACATTACCACATCCATATCACAACTTTTTTAATTTACAGGACAAGTTTTTTGGGCTGGATTTAGTGCTCGACCGACGCCGACGTCAGCGTTGACATCAGTCAAACGTAGCGATATCATTGAAAATGTATGCTATACGTTCGAAGCAGTATATCAGCTCTGCAGTGTAGTTGATCACACATTTTCATTTATATAGTTGCGTTTGAACGATGACAGCGCTGACCTTCGGTCAAGCATTGCTCAAGCGCTTTAATATACCGCCCATTTTTACTTTTACTAAAAAAGTTATAGAAAAACTGTTACCTTTAACCTTTGTTACAACATAATTGTTAATGTTATTCAGTTTGTTTTTTTAATACTTTAAAAACTTTAAAATGTACTTGTAAATTCTAAATACAATTTACGTAGAAGCCATATTTTTTACTTTATTTTACCTTTTTTATTTTATGATTTTCGTTCGTAGCCTGAAATTTGTAATATCGTGTATAGTACGTAATTAGGTAAAAATTTTACCTTTTTTGGGAATTTCGCATTTAATAAATTATTTTTAATTAAAAAAATATTTATTTTTATGTTTTCTATTTAATTAGAATCCTAACGCTTTTTTATCAAGTCCAAAAACAGCACTATTTTGCTACCCGGTCGCTATCAGTCGCTGCCAGCGTACTGACAGCAATGCTTATGTTAATAATTTATAAATAATTTAAAAAAGTGTAAAATATATGTAAATTATGTGAAAAAATCCTAAGTCTCAACCTGACTAAACAATGTCATTAAAATTCATCAACTTGCTTTTATTTTTTCCATTTCTCTCTCCATCAAACCATAAAATCGACTTAACTCCCGTCCCCAAAAATAAAATAAAGGATTATGCGTAGGGCCAGGGTGCACTAATACACAATAAGGGTGCAAGGATAATACCTTTGTGTTATTCTATACACCGTTTCAAAGGAGCAATCATTTTTAAATGTCCCCCAGAAATAGACGTATAAGACTATGTTTTGTCGCAAAACTAACAAACTTTTGGGGATTTGAGAGATTATGACGCCCTTAAGTCGTGTTCCAAAAGGGGATGTTTTGATATTAAGTCGATATTTATAGTAGAAATCGGATTAGAAGTTTACTTGCGAATTTAAATTCATTTCCTGAATTGTGATTTGATTAATGCATTTATATAAAGTTCAAAAATATATTTATCAACTGTTGTAAAAACACATTTATGCACGACGAAACCAAGCTTAGTGAACTAAATTTATCTTTTTATGTCGATTGATTCTGCAGTTGGTTCCTTATGAAATATTGTAACATTTTTGTTTATTTAAAAATTGATAAACATTACATTAGCCTCGGTTTTTTAAACCTTTAATGAGAGTTTAACATATTAGACCGTCAGCCCATCGAAGAAAAAAAGACCAAGTATGTCCTTTTATATAGAGAATATTGTCTATGTACTGATCATTTATCAATAGGTTTTAAAGAACGATTGCAGTTTATTGACTAGAAAATAGACCTAGAAAGTACAAAGGACTATCCATCTTAGAACAATTATACTCAGCATACCATCTAGTCGATATGCGTAGGTTGCTCCAAAAGTTTTGCAAAACAGAAGTATTTATTAAGATTTTTCAAAATACTTGCCATCAGAGTCTACACCCTTTTGCATACGCATAAACCAACTACTAAACATCTTTTGCAATTTATCCTTTGAAACTAAAGCACATGCATTATCCCCAGTACCTAATAATTCCTCTTCAGTTGCGAATTTTTGGCCTTTTAGTTTTTTCTTTATAAATGAAAAAAGTCCGAAATCGCAAGACGCAAGGTCCAGGCTATAGGGAGGATGACCCAACAGAGTGAGTCCCAATTGGGTCAAAAACTCCTAGAGTCTAGTTTGCCCGATGTGCCGGCGCATTGTCGTGGGAGAAGTGCCAAGTACTGAGACGTGACTTTGGTCGCAATTCTTTCATGACTCGAAGTAAACAAACGCCTGTGTACTAAGCAGCGGTAACGGTCTTCTCTGAATCCAACACCACCCTTTTTATAAGGCCTCTTTTGAGCAAAGAATACTGCGATCATTCTCTTTTAAACTGATCTTTGTTGTTTAACTTTGGTCGGTGGTGTCTCATCGTTGAACACCCATAGTTTTAATTAAGATTTGCTGGGAACGTCGAAAAAATATAACCAGGTTTCGTCGCTTGTGACGATTGAATCAATATCCTTTGAATGGCCAGAGTTATATTTCTTCAACATCTTCTGCTCGCTGGCTTTCATCGAGGAA
This sequence comes from Listronotus oregonensis, assembly GCA_019359885.1. Lineage (NCBI taxonomy): Eukaryota > Metazoa > Arthropoda > Insecta > Coleoptera > Curculionidae > Listronotus > Listronotus oregonensis. Next base: position 23,303 of record JAHBCN010002220.1, read on the forward strand.
ATGAGGGATCCATAAAGAACATAACTTTCTTACTTTTAAATCTTCATGCAACATCGTATTTAAGGTAGATGCACCAATACTTAGAATATCTTGAATCTGTCTATAAGAAATTTGACGGTTAGCTGTAATACTATTTTTAACTGCGGCCATGTTCTCTTGAGACCTGCTCGTCACTAGGCGATCCGATCTTTTATCATCATCTAAATTGAAGATTTCTCGTTGAAATTCTTTATACCAACGAAATATGGTAGAGACAGAAGGACACTTATCGCCGAAAGTTTTAGACATTAGATAATCCACATTTGAAGTTGTAGTGGAACATCACTCTGTTATCACAGTGAGTGAGACGACAACTTTTCGCTAATCATGTAACAAACGGACTGAGCACAGGAATAACCTGAGTATATGTTTGGACTTGTTTGTCTCTATACTTATTAATGCGACCATTCAAACAAGTTCAAACTTGCTATGTTTCTCAAATTGCAATAAAAAAAATTAATTTAGCATAGTTAGTAGGATTGTTCCAAAGTTCCTATTTTTGTAACAAAAGCCAAGGCCAATCTTGGCTCTTCGAACGACAGGCAAACACACTATACCTATGCCCACAATTTAACATATTTTTTTTCATACAATTTTGTTTGGTTTAGTAGCGTACTCAGCATAAACGGACGGATGGCTATTTTTTGTATTTTCTAGGCCTATTTCTAGTCAATAATTTGCAGTTATCCTGTAAAACATATCAATAAATAATCATGGCATAGTCAATATTCAGTATTTAAAAGGACATACTGGGTACGATTGATCTCTTTCTTTTTCGATAGCTGACGGATTGTATGTGTACTAAAACAAAGCGTATTTATTCCACAGACAGCAAAAAACCGCGAATTAATTTTGCATGTCCAAATTCCGGGATTTCAAAAAAAAATGTTTTGTTTTGACACATCCTGTATATTTAAAAGTCACACTCAATGATGTTAAATGTCATTGCAAAAAAAAGGTCCTGTGAATTTTTTTAATATCGATATCCTAACTGATCGTAACAGGATGATAGCTGTCAAATTTTAACTTTACTTACATATATGATCAAGGGTAAAAAAGCTTTTCTTTTTTAATTTTTTATACGGTTGTATGATGTTTTTTTTATATACAGCATGTGCCGTAAAGAATTTTTGATTTTTTTTTCGAATTCTAAAGTTTGGATTTGCGAGGGTCAAAAACTCCGTACACCAAATTTTTAGCATGTACTGAAGAAAAATTATCAATGTGAATAAAATATAAATAATTTTTTAAGAAAAAAAATTGTTAACAAATATCTCGTAAATAAAATGAAAGAAAAACTTGAAATTGGACCGTTATGTTGTTATGTATAACTTGATAGACGCGTTAAAATACTTTTTAAAAAAACTTGGTATTTGATTTTAAAAAATCATCTCTAATGTCATATCTTAAACTTGAGACATACTTATAAATATGTCTTTGATAGAAAACTTAAAATAGTAATCGAAGTATCCAAGCATTTTTCCAAACAATAACTTGTATTTGATTTATTGTTTTTATTCCAAGCAAGGGACTATGTTTGTTTTACTTTTGACACTTATACTAATTAAAAAAAGCATATTTATTAAACTTGTTTAGTCAATCGATAATGTCTTTTCCGTTGAGAATAGAACTGCAACGACGTTAAATTCATTCTTCAATTACTTTAAATTTAGAAATAAAAAATTCACTTTACAACAGAATAAGAGAATAATACCGAACAAAAAATTAAACAATTCAGGTTATAACTTAGTTATTGTAAATAAGCAAAACTCAAAACAGTTTAGTTAAAAACAAAGACAAAGTTAAAAAAAAATGGTAAATTTGGAGTTTATATGGAAAATTTTGCAAACTTTATGGCTATCAGAAGCGTAAAAAAGAATCAGCGATATGCCATTATAAATAATGTTAAAAATATTGACAGTTTAATAAATTGCATTAATAATAATCACCTTTTGAATACAGAAAATGTATTACTATTATATTTCGAATAAAAAGATCAATGACTTGAACTGAGAACAGTATAAAATGGAACAATCCCTTTTTTATCTTTATGACAACCAGCCTAAGTACTAGGTACCATAAGTGCCGGGTTTGAGATTTTTAACCCATTTTTCGCAGTTTCCTTAACATTGCTCAAGTACCAAAACATGCAGATGTTAAATTTTACGGGACAATTCAGTAGTATTACTACGGGCGTTATTCAAATATCCACTACCTTTGAACTACCCCTAATTACCGTCGAGTAATGTCATCCAGACCGGACGTACAGGTTAGCGTTGATTCCGAAAAACACCCAACGACACACGGTTGTTACAGCGGTCACCCATTTAGTTACTGGCCATGTCCAGTATTACTTAAATATGCTAACATCCAATCCCTTAACAATTGGTGGGAAAACGGTAATCGTTACGCCTACGTACTATAAGAAGTTGCCGACAGACTCTGCTCTCGACTAAATATGAACTGAAAAACAATAGGTGCAAATTAAGGTTTGGACGCCCTGTAAAATGACTATTTCTTGGGGATAGATATAAGGGGTGAAAGTAGCCAATTTTTTCAGGTAAAGGCCGTCATCGATGATATATGCTTAAAAATATGTCAGGTGAGTAGGTATATTCACATAATCATGGTATGTAAATACTTACTTACTTGACATATTTTTAAGCTATCATCGGTGGCCCAACCGCTGTGTTCACATGTCGTTGTCGTGGTTGGGCCCAGTAGGATCTTTTGGAACATGCGCTAGAGTTGCTGCTTATCGGCAACTCTTTTGGCTAGCGTATGGAACGGGATCCGAAGCTAAGATGAACACAAGGCTTAACTCAAGGTGTTAGCATACCGTGCTGATGAGTAAATGACATCCTGCCTTAAACAGGTGTCTCCAACGGTGCCTTTGAGATACAGGGCGACCTCTCAGAGTATCTAGCCTTACTGCGGTAATGTGGGGCTCTGCCGTGGTGGACTATTACTTCCCTAGCTCCAAAGAGAAAGCGGCCAGAACCGCTTTCAGAGGAAAAAAGTGACAAAGGTGCGCTGACCGGAACGGATAAATCCGTTTCGAGGGGTGCCACTCAAGGTCACAAGCAGACAAAGGTGCGCCGACCGAAACGGGTGAATCCATTTTGAAAGGTGCCCCTGAAGTCACCGGCGCCTGTTTCACGGGGAATGGCTAATCCATCCCGAACAAACAGGTGCTTAGAAAGGGATCCCTGAATCCAAACAGAAGGCGGACAGAACCGCCTTTATAGGGAAAAAGGTTCCCTGGCTTTAAACAGAAAGCGGATAGGACCGTTTTCATAGGGTAAGGCCGGAGATGCGACCTCAGAAAAAACATCTGGTTCCTGTAACAAGGACCTGGTAGCTACCCACGTCACTAGACCGGAAGAGGAGGGCATGACGGATCTAACCATCTGCTCGTCATACTCTCCAGGAGACAGGGACACCGGACAGAACACATTGTGCTCGTGTCCGGTAGCGACACGAGTAAGAGGAGATGTAAGAACTCTCTTCCAATCTGGTATTGGATTCATTAAAAGTCTGATCCTATTGGGAGAAATATAAAAAGGTGTGAGCCACAATAGACCGAGCGTTCGCAGTGGAGGGCGTAAAAAGTCCACTCACTTTAAACCTACCTACCTACCTATCATCGGTGGCGGCCTTTACCTGAAAAAACTATGCCGCTTGGGATTTTAACTTTTGACATTAAGTGAATATATTGCAATGGAGAAATGCCATATCACCGTTGACGGAATTTTACCCAAATTTTTACCATTATCCTTCACCCACGTGTCCGCCTTTTGAGATTTTATTTGGCTGTGTGAATACCTCCTCACTCGCCATATTTACAAGCATATCATCGATGACAGCCTTATCTGAAAAAAAAATCCCACTTGCACTCCTTATAACTATCTCCCTGCATCCACTGGGGGTCCGCCTGCGAGGGATTGTAACTATTGGGAATGGAATGAACACAGTCCCATGGAGAAATTCTATATAACCGATGACGGCTAAATTTCGGCTTCATCTCTTTGACTAAAAGTTTTCAAATTACCGATGGAAAATCTTATTCGACTGCCCCGCTCCCACCCAGGTTTTTCCTTGTATAAATAAATCGTACTAATTTGTTCGTTTTTCCGTTTCTGCTATGAAGGTTAGCGATTTAAAGAGGCACCATCTTTTATGACTGTTTTGCTCAAAAAGTGGCCCCAGAATAGCATTAAATAGGAGGCGCTGGTGTAGCCAGGTGTAGCGAAGTAAACCAATGAGAACCAATGATCTTGACCCCAATATACAGGGTATCCGGAAAGATCGTTGGTATAATTTAATGGGTGATTCTACATGTTAAGTTATGAAGAAAAGTTCATATCAACATAGGTCTGCAAATGCGTCATAAGGTTGCTATGACGATTCAAAGGTGGCATCGGGATAAATGTTTTATTTTATATCTCTGGAACCGTTTTAGATAGTCATATGAGTTTTGGCATATGAATTACTTTTAAGAGTAGGCGCTTTTCAGTGTTTTTTACTAAATGATTATTTTAATCAGGGGCGTACCTACAGGAAAGGCCTCGATTTAATTTGTTCACATTTATATTAAACGTCATATTTTTGCAGTTTTCTTTGGAAATTCTGATTCCGTGGTATAAAAAAATTAAAAGGTATTTTTGTAAGAAATCTGTCAGGCTAGCAGTTTTCAAGAAAACACTCTCCAAAGAAAATAGTCATGGTCGCCCAACAATAATAAAAATTTCTACATCAAAGTAGTACCTAGTTACGGTAAACGAATTTAAAATAAGGTTTAAAAATAAGGTTTATTTGATTATAATTGCATTAATAACAGTGTGGTAAAATAAAATATATTGTTCTCACCTTTCAAAAAATGCCGGAATACTTTTTTACTTGGGCTACGGCTAGCCTGACAGGTTTTCAACAAGAATACCTTTTTTATGTTATTTATATCGCAAAATCAGAATTTCTATAGAAAACTGCAAAAATATGACGTTTAATAAAAATGTGAATAAATTACAAGAACGGTTCTTGGGAACACCAGCGCCATCTTAATTTATTGCAACTTGGGGGCCATTTTTGTAACACAGAGATGGTGATTCTGGTCTGGAATCCACGGTTTCTGCGTATGGATAAAAAATTTCTTTCGGATTTTTTGGTCAAAACAGAATGTATGGCACAATCTGAAGCCGAAGCATCGGGCACTAATGGTAACCTTTTGTTAAAGCCTAAAAAGCGGAAACATATGTAGAGTGGCGTTTCTATTAATTTCTGAAACAAATAAAAGTCAACTTCTATTTACTTACTCAACTCTTTATTGTTGTTTTTTGTCCCAAACTGTAAAGAGTAATGTAGGAGTTAAATTAAGAAGGAATTGTAAAAATCAAGAGATTGCCGACTGTTAACCAAACAAAGCGTTAGTTTTGTACATAAAAAATCAGTTGTAATAACAACTTGCCTTTTATTTTATTTTAAAATCTTGCTTAAGTTTTTCTCCTTACTTCGCCTTTGAGAATACAAATTCACCTGAAGTACATCCCATAAAAATGGCAAACAGAATGTCTTTGAAATTTCTCCCCAAAGAAACATAATACTAAATTATTGAAGCAAATACTTTTCCTAAGTACAACTGTTACAACTTTAAGGATATAAAGAAAAGCTCGATGGATATTGAAAGTATTTGTGCAAGCCAAAATAAGTTATTTGAAAGCCACAAATTAAAAACATCATTTTGAAATGTATTACAACAACAAAAAATATATTAAAAATAGATTTTTAAAATTGTTTGGGCTCCTAAAAAGTAATAACAAGTAAGTCTAGCACAATAGCTTTTTAAAGTTGATAATAACTAAGATACAGGGTGTTAAACTTAATGACATAGCGGTACAAAATTGGGGATTGGGGGGTTGTTTAAGGCGAGAAATTTAAATTCGTCTATGCTTTTGCTGTTACTAGTAGAGGGCGCCAGCTACAACCTGCCACACTTGTTTAAGATGGCATTACTTTTTTTAGAAGTTACTTTATTGACTTGTTTATTTAAAAACAAGTTACTATAATTCCTCTGCGTCAAAAATGTATTCTTCATCTAGGTCTCTAGAAGCAACTGTTTTTGAGCTAAACGCGCATTAAAGGACCCGCAATTTTCCTATGGAAAATGGGTTTGGGCCAATTGTTTTTAAACTTTGTATAGTAATAGTTTTCAACATGCTGATCAAAGGTCTCTACGCCACAAAACCCAAAAACCCCTCTAACCCCATCAAAATCATCCTCAAATTTCTCCAAATTTCCAGTGACCTTTAAGGCTGGGGGTTGGAGGGGTTTTTGGGTTTTGTGCCCGTGAAGACTTTTAATCAGCGTGTTGAAAATTATTACAAAGTTTGAAAACAATTGGCCGAAACCCATTTTCTATAGGAAACTTGCGGGGTCCATTAAAGTGCGTTTATCTCGAAAACAGTTGCTCCTAGAGACTTAAATCGGGTATACATTTTTGACGCAGCGGGGATTATAGAAACTTCTTTTTTAATAAAAAGATCATTATACCAAGCTCAAAAAAAAAGGTATGCCATCTAAAACAAGTGGGGTAGGCCGTAGCTGGCGCCCTCTACTCACAACATCAAAAGTATGGACGAATTTAAATTTCTTCCCTCAAAGAACCCCCAAATATCCAATTTTGTACAGCTAGGTCATTAATTGAAGAAATTATTACGAAAAAACAAAAAACAAAATTTAAAGTTTGACACCCTGTACCTTAGTTATTATCAACTTTGTGATAAGGCAAGTATAGGTTAATTGTATTATTTCGACCTAGGGAATCTGCTGTTGCTCTGTGTCCCATTTCTTTTGGGACACCCTGTATTTAATTATATGACCTTGTTTACAACATTGTTGTTACTTTCACTGATGCTAGAGTGACAGGAAAGGTAGTATCAAAACAAGGCGATTGAAGGATAAAAAATAATTATTTTACAAAAATAAAAAAAAAACAAAATTCTAAAACAAAATTTTGTTTATCGGATAGTTTTAATTTTAGGGTGTTCCTCTGGTTTAACGTTCTGATTTTTATGCATATTTTGGAATTTTTTTGTGAGGACCAGTAAAGAGATAGAACTTTAAAGTTTTTATCAATTATTTAAAAGTGATTTAAGAGTATACATATAAATTTTAGCTAAAAATATTTATTAGAACCAAAGTTATAGCTTTCTGAAGACACCTGCCTCGAAGAAATGGACGCTCACTCCCTTCACGGAATCAGCTGATTGGCTTATCTGAAACTAAAAAAATCAGCGGCGTTTTAATCTGCAAGTTTAAATACACGGAATGAACTATTATGATAAGAAAATTTTTAAAATGGGTTTTTTGATAAACTTTGGAACAAAAATTTTTAACTTTTATGTATTCTTGTCGACTTTTTGTTAAAAAAAAAAAATATTTTAAGTTTTGGGGTGAAAATAAACCATTCCGTGCGTCTATAAGTTCTGAGTCGACCCTATAAATTTGAAATGAATCGGCCAAGCCATTTTCGAGGTATGATGGAGAAGAGTTTGAAAAACAAAGTTTTGAAAAAAACGCGTTTAAAGTTTCAAGTATAGGTTACAACTATAAAATAGGATCAGCCTCTCAGCACTCAACTCAGCGCTTCGAACATCTGCATCTTCTATTTGCTGTATCTTTATAATGTCTTCGAATTTTAAATAATCACTTTACCACTATATTCTAGTAGTCGAGGCAATGAAGCACTCAACCTCGGAATTTTTTGCACTAAGACGGATCGAAATGCGGTTTTTTACATTCGCTTTCAAAAATTTTTTGTAAAGAACGTAACTACTTTGTGACTTATACTTAAAAAAGCATTTTTTTAGACGGCTTTTGAAAGATTTATTAACTACGTAACTACGTAACTAACGTAAATATGAGTTAGAACTGGCTCAAATTGGGATATTTAAATTGACCCACAGCCGACCTGGAGCTCAGGAACGCCGATGAACGTCATCTCCGTGGGACTCTCCTAAAATTCACGCGGAGAAAGACTGAAACTTAACGCCCGGAGGTTTTTTGGGTCGCTGAATTTAAATATGGCATCGGCGACTACTCCCCAAACACCTGGTGCACCGGAACCTGGATGCGGACCTAATCTCCGAAGGTTTTCCTCACACAATAGAAAAATACGAACCGAAAATCGTTATGGGGGTTTATGGGGTCGCTGAATCCGAATCTTACACGCGGGTTGAAATGACATATTTTCTGCCCTAGGTTTGCAATATACTATTACTTAACAAACTTTAATTTTCTTTTTTTATATTTGGTACGTATTATTATAGTGCACCTTAAAAAAATTGTAGGCCCCTAATGTGTTTTACCTACTTTTGATTTCCTTTTTGTTGGATAATGTTGGAAAAAAAAATAAAATAAAATAAAATCGTCATTGGAAAGTAGTAAATTTTTATTTTAAAATTTATTCATTTGTCAAAATCAAATTTTAGTTTAAAAAATTATCCTTATATTTTCCATATTTTTTAAATTTCTTCTTAGTTACGGTGCATCAGGTGTTCGGGGAGTCGTTTTCGTCATAAAATTCAGATTCAGCGCCCCAAAAAAGCCCCCATAACGGTTTTTGGTTCGTCTTTTTTTATTGTGTGAGAAAAACCCTCGGAGATAAAGTCCGCGTCCAAGTTCCGCTCCAAGAGGTGTTCAGGGGGTCGTTTTCGACTTCGGATTCAGCGCCCCAAAAAATCTCCATAACGATTTTCGGTTCGTCTTTTTCGATTGTGTGAGGAAAACTCTCGGAGATGAGGTCCGCGTCCAGGTACCGGTGGACCCGAAAAACCCCCGGGCGTCGAGTTTCTCTCCTTCTCCGCGTGAATTTTGGAAGAGATGACGTTCATCGGCGTTCCTGTGCTCCAGGTCAGCTGTGGGTCAATTTGAACATCATAAATGTGATCAGCGATCTCAAAAACCTCGGAGAACCCGATTTGGGCCAGTTTTGATTCATATTTACAAAGTTAATAAATCTTCCGAAAGCCGTCTCAAAAATGCATTTTTAACTGCAGCAATGCAATTTGCGGTTTGTATAAGTCACAAAGTAGGTACATTTTTTACAAAAAACTTTTGGAAGCCAATACAAAAAAACTGCATTCCGATCCGTCTTAAAGCAAAAAATTCCGAACTTTTGGCTTTTTTAGCAAATTTGTGCAAAAAATCAATTCTTTAAAGCTATCAAACCAAACAACCCCCATAAAGCATTCATTTATCTTTACAGCCGTTGACGCTTAGCGTATAGTATTAAAACACGCCTTGAAAGTAAATATAAAAAAAGAACCTAATACTTCGAAACATAAAATATAAGCTAACAATTTTTAGCATTGTTCATATTAATTTATTACGTAATACTCGTTCCTATTTGCGCCAAGCAATCGTTGAAAGGCGAAAGCGTAAATGAATTCAAAATAAAATTGTTTATTTTTGGTGTAATTTTAATTCTGTTTGTGTAAATTATATAAATTAAAAAATCTTTTATCTGTTGTGCTCATGAATAAACATCAATTTTCATTTTATAAATGAAAAGTCGTAAAAACTCGATAATGCTTTAAAATTCAAGTTTGTGCGGACGATCCCTGGTTTAATTGTGTATATATTAAGTAGGGAGAGAGCGGAAAAAGTTTAACGATAATGGATTTCTGGTTTTTACGAGTTTGACTTTAAAATGCAAAAGATATTGACTTTCACAAGTGGATTTCTTTTAAAAAACTATTAGAAGTTTGGTATTGAATGCAGCGTATATTTATTCCAAAAGTTCATTAACTACTTACAATATTTATCGAGTTTGAAAATACTTTTAAATTGGAAAGTAATGTTACTTTATTTAAATATTTGATTTTATAAAATAACTGTTTAGCTACGACTAAAATGCTTATAATATGTGTGTATAACTCTCATTGATTTTACTTAAAATTTTGATTGCGTTTTGCTGTTTTAATGTGTCGTCTTCAGGTGCTAATCAGGTTTAGGGTCGGAACTAGTCGGCTGATGATGGGGAAGTTTAAGACCCAGTTACAAATGGAAAAAAATTTATCTGCAATTTGTAGACAATTTTATTCTTTATAAAGGTTAGTGCATGATGGCAAACTATATAACAAAATGTTAAATCGAAAAGCTGTTTAAAATCAAAAGTTATGCCTGAATACTAGGTCCTGAGCTCCTAACTTAAATTTTTAATTTTATTTGTAAAGTTTTGAATTACCCCTGTATAATATTTATTTTTATTATCCTGATAGTAATATTTTTCCAGAGTAGCTACAACCAAATCAGTTTTAAATAAGTTTGTTTAAATAACGCTTTTGTTAAAATTTAGCAGTCTCTAAATATTTTATTATTAATAATGTCCATAAAAAAAGTCCCATTTAACAAATTAAATTTTTGTTTTAAATTCTGTGAAGTACTAAGAAACTGTTTTACACTTGTATAAGAATTTAAAAATACGATTATACGTTAAATAAGCTTTATGTTATATGGACATTATAATTAATAAAATATTTCCCTTGTACAAAAAATATTTGTCAAATTTTAAAATTTTGTTAAATATCGTTGCAACAAACCTGAAAATGACGGTTAGTAAGAAAAATTTAAATTAAGTTAAATTTTACCAATACGCGTTAATTTAAAAAACTTATTATAATATAATTTGGTTGTAGTTACTTAAAAAAACTATTACATTAAAATAATTTAAAAAATGTCAGGTAATTTAAAATGTTCACAAAAAAATATGAATAGGAATCCATGACTCGGTATTTTTAATTTAATATTTAACATTTTGTTAAATTTTTAAAATAACAATACGTTACTCTTAAGCCGTTTTCATTTTTTTGACATACCAATTTTTTCTGTTGTTATTACTAAATTCAACCTAAAATTATTTTTAAGTAATAGGACACACGTTAATCAACATTAATCAACTTTTTTTCTGTTAAACAAAAGTAATTTTTTGTACAGGGTTTTCCCTATAATTGCGCACCCCTTGAAAATCTTTATTTTTATAGATAGAAAAAAATAGTTTATATGAAAGTTGCAGGATTTTTCATGAAGATTTTCATGGTGTAAGATAGAAAAACAAATGATTATCGGAAAATTAACAAATTACTATCATACTTCGTTATTTTAAATGGGACACCCTGTATATAATTGAAAATTCAAATTCTGCTAATTCTTCCTCTTTTCAAATATATATATTTATTATGTTCGGATAAACGAGTTGCAAGTTATTTGAATTTAAAATCATGTTCTTAAATAAGCATAGTTTTTTAGCATAAGATACAATCCCAAAGTTTGGCAAAGTTAAGTCGCGTTAGCCATGGTTCGTCTTGGAAACCAAACAAAAATATAAATATTTGACAGAAGTCAATTTTGGGTTTATCCATGGCTAACTATTATAAAAACAGATTTTAAATTCAAATAACTTGCAACTTTACCACATAGATAAGTTATATATATTTGAAAAGAAGAAGATTAGCAAATTTTCAATTACAGGGTGTTTCATTTAAAATAACGAAGTTATAGTGATTTGTAATTTTCAGATCATCATTTGCTTTCTATCTTACACCATGAAAATCCATGAAAAATCCTGAACTCATATAAATTTTTCTATCTATAAAAATAAAGATTTTAAAGGGGTGCGCAATTATACGGGAAAACCCTGTACGTCACCCTATCTAGATACTGTTTTTATGGCAACTACGATTTATTGTGTCATACAGGAAAATAAAGAAAATGTTATACAGGGTGATTCATGAGGAAATGTCAATACTTCAGGTACGTAGTCAGAGTCCAAAAATAAACATAAAAACCTATACAAATATGGGTTCGCAAGGCCTTTGTTTTCGAAATACAGGGTGTTTAAATTTATTTATTTTTTCTATTTTTTAAATAAAATCTATGATTATGTAAATATTGGAGTAAAAATTTGTATCCGGTTTTTTTTTTAAATTATGTTCGGCAAAACATAAGCTAGGTTTTATAATTTTTAAAAACTTCACCATTTACTTCTAAGCACATGTCTGCTCTGTGGTGAACACCCTGTATCTCAGAAACCAAGGCCTTGCGGACCCATATTTGTATAGACTTTTATGTTTATTTTTGGACCCCGACTACGTACCTGAAGTATTGACATTTCCTTATGAATCACCCTGTATATCGTCGGATTCACTTTAAAGTGCTGCATTTGGTAATGCTATAAAAGTGATATATGTTTTTTTTTCAGTTTTTAAACTAGGGCAAAAGTACTAATATAATTAAGTTTAGAACCCTCTATTAAAAAAGTTTAAAAAGATAACACGAGTTTGTTTTTTTTAAGTTAAGGTATGTGGAGTAATCTTAGGATAATTATTCTAAACAAAAAAATTAAAATGTGATTTAAAAATAAAAAATTAGGCTGATTTGAAAAATAACGCCTTTAGTGTAAAATAACCTAAAGAATCCAAAAAACAAAAAATATACACAGAATCTCATTTAAAAATTAAAATTTCCAGTAGTTTCCGGTAAAACCGAAAGTTCAAAAAGCTTGTCATATGCTCACAAATAACGTTTCGTAAAAATAACAACTGTATTAAGTTTCGTTAATATCGATATTGAAATTAAAAAATAGCAGCCGGAAAGTAATCTGTAACATATTTACTTGCGACAAAATTTGACGGTTAAACGTTTGTTGTAGTAGAATAAGTTAAGAAAGAATACGATATAATTTTGAAAGTTACCCTATTTGTGTCATTTTATTTTTTGAAAAAGGGACAAACCAAAAAAATGTATATTTTTTTTTTTCAGTTTGTGTCCATGAACAGTGTATTTATAAATTAATAGAGATCTATAAATTAAATCACTTAAAAGTTTTTATCTCTCTAGTAAACTATTTCTCTTTGGATGAAGTAAAATAATTAAAAAGTATTTACAATTTGCCCCTATATAAACCTTTAGCCTATATAAGTTCTTCATTTAAAAAGGCTTTCGGTCATTTCATTAAGTTTAAAGTGTTCAGGTCTGCTAAATCAAGAACTTTAGCTTTTATTCTAAAAATAGTATAAACTAAAGTATGGAATATTGGCATGTTAATAAAGCATCCTTTATTGCTTTGGCTTTCCAAAGGTATTTTATTAATGTTAGTTTCCAGTAAACTAAAATTTTTAACGTAGTATTATCCTCACCAAATCCTTTACAAAAACTAGTATCGGTAATGGACTGTCAATTTGCCTTTATTTTACCAACCTATTTTTCATTTGTATAATTACGGTATTCCTGTGTATTTTTTACAAAGCAACTTGGTATTATAGGGATATTTTTTTATATTTGACAGCTTTTAATTATTTTAATTATATATTTTAAGGATAAAATAAGCTATTTGTAAATAAGAATAACTTTTTGCCTAAAGTAATTGCGTCAGTTAGGATTAAACATAAAATATAAATTCTAAAACTATAAAACTACAAATATAAAAAATTGATTCGAGACGGACAAACCACTCATATTTGACCAATAATCATAGTTTACGCATTTTGACAGTCGAATGTGATAAAATTTCATTAGGGCGTTTTGTGCACCGTAACGAATGGGAACATTAAAGTCTGGGGTTTTATTAAATTTACTACACGTCGGGTAGTTTGACCATAATTCAAATTCGTTTAATATGTGTTGGCCAGTAGGGCTTTACGTTGCACCAACATTTTTGACAATTTTTTCTTTGGTAATTTGTTGTTGCATAAATTGCGTTTTAAACTAATAAATCATATTTAAAATCGCTGATTTTAGAAGTTTGTTAAATGGGCTATGAAGGTTTATGTTAACATCGAGATTTGGGTTGACTTTAAATACCAGCAAAAAGGATAATTTGTAGTTTTTATTTCCATTATTTCTATAAACACACTTTTATCTAGTTTACATTTCATTGTCTTTATTTGTTAATTGATACACAATGTTTCGGTAAGTAATATATCTCCAACCATTTTCAAGTGATAACTGATGTTTTACATTGTTGTGAGAGATTCATTTATGTAAAAAGTGGGGTCCTCGCCACATAGAAACACTTTAGTATGGATCCCGGGATATTGACTACTGCACCTTACCTGTGGTTCTAATAATTAAAGGAACGATTATTAGGTTATGCAAGTCCTACATTGGAATGCTTTTTTTAAAGAAGCAGATTTTAACATTTTCAGTATGTATTTTGCTAATATTAACCAAAAGTACTGCAAAATCAAGTATGAATTTTTTTAAAGGTCAATTCCAGTTCAGGCATACCATTTGTATTTCCGACTGACAGATGCTTTTTGGAAGTTTTTGGTGTAAAATTTTACCACGTTGGCGACTATATGATCCAGGGTTTTTTTTATTCAGCGACATTTTATATTAATAATATTTTTTGGAAAGATCTGTTTATTTTCATGCTCTAAGGGGAAATATCCTGGTACCAAATTGGCGTAATAAACCCCGCTTTTTAATGAATATATTTCTTTGACCAGAAATAAAAATAGATGCGGGGTGTCTATGGCCCTATTTTAATTTTGAGTTAAGTATATTTTATGAATAGACTTCCATTGTTGTTGTTGATTTTGTAATTTTGTTGATCTTCTTACTTAACCACAATTAAAAAAACATTGTGACCCGTATGGTTAAAACAAATACAATACACCAGTAATGTAACGAATATTTGCAATCGCATTCGCATATTTTTGCATAATCGCTTTTACATTCGCAAAATTTCTGCGAATGTTTTGTAAATAGAAGTATCAATAAAAAACTATTTGAATATAATAGTAGGAATACAAAATCAAAATCCATTAATTTTTTTTTTCTATTACAAAAAAAGTAACTTAACCTCGTATTCACATTATCAGCCTTTACTTTATCATTATCATTATTATTAGAATTTGATTTACTCATGTTAATAAATCACTATTCACACTCTAACCTCAAAATTCATTTCTTTCGTTTAAGATGAGTTCGTATCAAATCGGCAATTGTTGAAGATTGAATAAAAACTTCTTCGTGGACTTTCATTGCCTCTATTTAATTTTCTCACCAGTGAAAAAAATTAAATAAATACAATGGAAGTCCGAGAAGAACTTTTTATTCAAGTCGGCAATTCCGGAAAAAAATATAAACGGAACGCACCTCGTTCGAATGATACTGCCACCAAGCCATAGACAATTGGCGCCAAATTTAAACAAAAACTGAATATTCGCATTCGCGAATGTCGGTAGCAGATATTTGCATTCGCGTTCGCGAATGTTCAAAAGATGACATTCGGTACATCACTAGTATTGTAGGTGTATTGCTCGTCCTAAACCAAGGACGTCCTGGACTAGTTTATGTCATTTGAAAATATAAGTTTGATTTTTTTGTTTTTTTAACCTAGTAAAACAACAGAAATGTTCTGTATGCATATTAAGTAATATAATAAACCAGTTTCTATTTTCTCATAAAACTGTCAACGATTTTTTAAAAATTTTCTTAAACCAGCATTAATCAGTTAATGCTAAGTTAGTAAATAATCACAATAACACACTTAAAAAAAATGCTGATGAACTGTTGTTTATACAACAACACAACTTTACAGGACAAATATGGCTAGTTCTGTACATTTTTTGTTTTTTAACTTAAAACATATAATTTACTAGTCCATATGCTGTATTTTTTACTAGGGCTGCAAAGGTTGAAACGTAATCTACTATAGAGTTTTCCTGTTAACATCAACTTTCGCTTAGTTTCCAAAACCTTTGGTCACATTTGGCTACCATTCAACACTTCATATAGTAAAAGATAAATTTGTCCAGAACATCCTCCCAAGAGTATTTATCACCGAAACGCCGGACTTTATGTATTACAACCCTTTAAAGGATTCTAACTTCCCCAACTTACACGGTTTTAGCAAAAAGGAATTTATAGCACTTCGAGAGCTGACATTCCCCATGAAAGGACTACATGTATACAAGCTTAGGATTTATGTACAGGGAGTTACACTATTTTGCATAAAGTTATGTATAGAGTTTGCCGCTTGAAAGAGTTTAAAGACTATTTGCAATCGCTTTAAGATTGTACTATTTGATAAAGGTGTCGGGAAACTTTGCCAAGAGACTTTGTTTGGGATAAGTTTTTTTCATGCAAAAGAATTTTACATTTTTTTCTATGGAAAATTTATTTTATTTTAAGTATTTTTAAGAAAAATACTACATTAAAATCTTAAATATAAAACAAGTTTTTGCAAACTACGAGAAGAAAAGATAAGCATAAAAATTGTTGTTTAACTTAGATTCGTGTGATTTTATTTTATGGTTGTAGAAGTCTTTTCAATTAATAAAAACCTTTTTATTTTAGTGATTAGTGATTATTAAATTGTGACTATAATTTTGTGTTTATTGTTTGTTACTTATAATATCGTAACGTCATCCTTTTAGCTTTTACCTAAATTAATGCTTGGGTGCTCCTGGGCACCAACTATGTTTATTCTTCACATCAGCGATCTCTCTTTCACAATTAATCCTATTATTAGTTTTGCTGACGATAGTACCCTCTACTCTAATATTTAATTCAATGCAGATATCTCTTTCACAAGATCTTAAACTAATCTTGATTTGGGGTTCAAAAATCTTGTCCAGTTTAATGCTCCAAGACACAGTCATGTTCGGTGTTGCGAAAAAAAAATAATTTAATTATTTTGGCGGTACTTTTGAGAATAACCTTAACTGGCACAAACACATTAGATCCATAGCCTTAGCTACTTCAAAAAAGCTTGGATTCCTTTTTCGAGCCGGAAAGTATTTTCTCTCCATCTAGTCTGTATACTCTGTATGCATTCCAAATCAGACCAACTTTAGAATATTCTTCTCATATCTGGGAAATTGCGTTTCCTACAACTCTTATCGTCCTTGATTTCATTAAAAAAAAGAGTTGTTTGTCTTATTAATGATTACACGCTTACAGAAAAACTTTGTTCTCTTAACCACTGATGGGCTGTAGAAGATATGTCGCATGTCCCCAACAGAGCAACACGTAGTGCAACTTTTATGCATTCTTTTACAGTCCAACTAACGAGGCCCCGAACTTCCCGCCCTCTTCGTTTCGCCATTCTTAGAGTGACCAGACTGGAATCTGCCACCCGCAGAAGTTTTCCCCTCGGGAAATTTCCAAATATTTAAGTCCCATGTAAATAAACTTCCTCTTACGACACTTAAGACACCCACGGTACAGGGTCTTTGATTATATTTACGTGGCTTCTGGGGCCTTTATTTTTGAAGATAGAAAAAAATGTTTTATGTAAAAATTGTAGGATTTTTTCCATATTATCTTTTGAAATAATCAGTAAAAAATATCGCAATAAAAAAATGGAAAAATATAGGCAACTTCAACTTTTTTAAATGAAACACCCTGTATATTATGCGCTTCAAAGAAAGATCTTCTTTTTTTCTGATTTCAAATATATATACATTGATAATATTTGGAAAAACCATTTTTGAGATATTTTAGGTTAAATTAATAATAAATTACAAAAAAGTTTCATATTTGTATCAAGAAAGCCATGAAAACAATAAAATTGTTATGTTGCTGAATTTGATGAGGGTTTTTTTGGATCAATAATATTTATTTTTGTAATTAAACATTCCTGCTTAAGTGAAGGAAGACTTGTCGGTGAATAGAATTTTATTTAAAAACTTTGGATTCTGCTGCATAAACCTAGCTATTTCCAATGCATACTTAGGTCGGTCCTGCATGTTTTGTTCAGGAAGATTCTGAATGGACAAAAATTTATAAGGATAACATTTGTCAAATTTTAAGGTTAAATAAATTTTGTAATCTGTTTTATTGAGTTCAGATGCCGCATCCGAGATTGATATTTTAGGATAAGTCCAATAAAAAAAGTATAATAATTATCCTGAAAAAACGAGGATATCCAAAACTTTGTTTTTATTTCGTGCTGCAGTCCTATTCTTCATTTTAAAGCTTTTTCGTTCAATAAACTTTCTTACTATGTATTTAATAGTATCTATAGATGGTACCCGTTGTTAAGGATATAATAAGTAATATTCCCTTTGTACTGTCGTCACAATATTATTGTTACTATAAAAAAGACGCATAATAGCGATTTTTTCTTCTTCTAAATAGCCCTCGACAAAAAAGCTATACAAACTACTTTTAATAGTTAAAATGATAAATTTCAACTTTTTACAATATCAATACGTCAAATTTATTAAAACATTTTTTTTTCTTTAGCTTTGGCCTTTACAAACTAAGTGTTATTGCCACGTAATAATAATTGCATAAGATGTAAATCGAAATTAATTATATAAAGGATTATTCCCTATAAAACAATTTTATTGTTTATAGCTTTCTTGATATTAATATGATTTTTTTTCAATTTATTTATAATTTTAGCCTAAATATCTCAAAAATGGTTCATCCAAATATCATCAATGTATTTATTTAAAATCAGAAAAAAAAGTTCTTTTATTGTAACGCATAATATACAGGGAGTTCCTTTTAAAAAAGTTAAAGTTGCCTATATTTTTTCATTTTTTTATTGCGATATATTTTTACTAATAATTTCAAAAAATAATATGCAAAAAACCTACAATTTTTATAAAAAACATTTTTTTCTGTCTTTCAAAATAAAGGCTCCAGAAGCCACGTAAATATATTCAAAGACCCTGTACGTTAGTATTGAAGCCTCAGCCTTGGTGGACAGTCCCAATATTTAAAAATAAAAATTAAAATGTTTGTGTAAAAAATTATATACCTCTTGTTTAATTTGTTTTATGTAATCTGCATGAGGTGGCACTATTTTATTGTACTTTTTTACAAATTATAAATTTTATTAAATACCTTAAAACACAAACAACCAGTCTAAATTATGTTAAACTTTTACTTTTTTGACCCTCGCCTATTTCGATGATTTTTGCATACGGAGGCGCTAATTACAAAATTAAAGTAAGTTTTTTCGACCACATTTTATTCTTCAGATATCGATCCTTAAATATGATAATTTTAAATAAACTCATTTACACTAGCTTGCCTATTCTTTTATTACATGATAAGTACACGAAAATATCATACAATGTTTGCAATTTATTTTAAAAAAATGTGTTTTTATTTATTTTATCAAGATTTTTGATAAAATACAGAACTCTCAAAAATATTGACCATTTGCATGTAAAGGCGCCATCAATTCTTTTTATATCAAATCAGATAATATAAAAGCCAATATTACACAATAATTTTAAATATTCTATAATAGTTTCGTTCAATAAAAAACAATGTTGTTCAAAAAATTAAAAAAAACAATGAAAGTATTGTTAGTTTAAATGTGACATTGGATGAACCTGACCTACTATTCATTTCGCATACTCCGCACGGCCTTTTCTTCTATTCCCGCTGCCCTGCCCGCTTAAACAATTTTGTTCTACAGCATTGGCCTTCCATAAACCTTCAAACTTCCTTGGTATAAACGCACCACAGTCTGTTTCGCTTTGTAAAATTTGTAATTTTGGCACTACTGCTTATTAGCGACCTTGAACAATAAAAAATATGTTATATTTTTGATTACTTTTGCATTCACCATTTAATTTCTTGGGTAATAAGCACTACGTAGTATGTATTAGCCTTTGTGGGCTGTCCTAACAATAAACAATTTTTATTACAAATATTAGAATATACGCAAACTTAGTACGCTCTATGAAAAAAGCATATACCTTAAACAAAGTGTGTTACACATATTTATTTTATAAGATCCCATGTCGCGTAAGCGTATCATACTTTCGTTTCTTTAAAAGACAGCTTTATTTAAGCCAATTACACGTAAATATTTTGACAAATAACATTAAAGACAACGCCACAACATGCAAGCTTGTTGCACGGCATGCTTTACATTAAGGTAATTTGGTGGTTAAATATGCAGAACATCGTTTTTTCTGACAGCAAAGGTTGAGACGTGATGCGTAAGGCATACCAAATTAGATAGGGGCTTTAAATTTTTTAGCGAAAAAAGTCAGGAAGGGTAGAAATAATTCTACTAAAGTGATGTTAAATCCAACATAAAAAAGCTACAATATAAAATTTTTAAAAATTTACACAAAGTAACTTATAACATATTCTAACAATTTTAAGGGTGCATTGGTCATGAATTACTTAATATCAATGAAAATAAATTTTAACGTATTTTGTCTAAGCTCTTATAAACGAAAACAAAATCTAGGTAACCCATTAACGTGTTCGCGTGTTCTCTCCTAAACTTACCATCAAAAGCTTTAATTCTTTCCAGGTTGCATTGCCAAACAAATAACGCACCTTCTCTTATTTTTGATTAATAATTATATTAATTCAGAGGGAAAGGATTTTTTCTACGACTGCTATGGAAAGTGTCTAAAAACGCACGTCAAACAGGATCTGAAAATGACTAATTTCACATGATGTATGATACTACTGTGTGAAATTTTTTCACATAGGTTGGGTCTGGTTTGGCCAAAATGATGAATAAACAGCACGAATGTCACAAAAATTTAAATCAAGTAGGTCGTGATTTTCGGTTGCCTGATTACACTTATTTTAATTTCAACCTGTCAAAAGTATTGTTAGACAAAAATATCTTTTGCTGTGTAAAAATGGAGAGTGATAGTGAATTTGAATATACACCAGGCTAATTATGAATTGTACTTTTATTGCTAAAGTTAATATCTTGCAATTTTCGTAATATATCAATAAACAACGTCTCTTCGGCTTATACTAAAACTAATACACATAAGCCTTTTGTAAGTTTTCCGGTAGTATTGGCAAAATTTTACTTTTCCTTGGACTTTAGTAGCTTAATATTATACGATAACAAGTAACACACTACATACTGTCTGTCTAGAGTTTCAAGGTATTACTAAAGTCATAGGAAGTACTGAATTTTAAATAATATTTTGTGGTGTAATAGGGTCAACCTATGTTCTTTTGTAATTTTTTATTTGTTAATAGAATACATACTAAACCTATATATCTTGACGGAGGCTACTACCCTTAAAATCCCTAACTTAAAACATGATTTTTTTAGTAAAAATTAGTGTTCTCTGTTACTACAACCATGAACAGTGTAGTTTTTAAACAATTGTTCGTTTTACTAATAATAATAAAGGTAACTTATTCCGTAAACTTTAGTATCATGATATTTACCGTAGGACATTACTTATATTACTAACTTATTAAAAAAAAAAGATTGTTCTACTAAAGTTACAGGAACAAACATATTATTTAAAATTATCTATTTTGTGATATATTATCAGATACACATATGCCTATGTCTTTTGTAGAGTTATCTTAAACTTTAGTAATATGGTTTGCTCAAAGTAGGGTTTTAACATTAATCTGCTTTCTATTCAACCGCCACTAATCTTACTACAATTTAAGTAAATATATTTTTTATTACATTTTATATTATCATGAAAAGATTATTAAATAATAATATTATGAGTTTGAACCATAATTTTACTCACGAATTCTAGAAGGCTGTGGCAGCAACTATTACTCGTAAGCAAACTGTCAAACAATAATTCATGCAAAAGGTTGTCACAAATTTCTATATTTACAATGGACAATATTTACAAAAAGTATTGCTTGTGTAAATTTTGCGCAAGTGTCGAAGAAATAGATAAACAACACAGTAACTTGCCACTTTTAAAATATTTAGTAAAGAACGCTGGTATAGATCTATTAAAAAATAACCTGTTTAAAAAGATACAAGAAACTCTTGTTTTTATGCAACCATCGTTAAACCGCGTGAGAAATACAAAAAGAAATAAAATAATATATAAGTACTATTTGTACGTTTTTAAACATCGAAATTTTATGGTCAGTACTAGCGAAGTTCCGAGTCCTACCTATTCGCCTATGAAACGAGAAGATGTGTTCCAAGAATACCATAAAATACGAAATGTTTTATTAAAAATACAATAAAGAATATGTGTGTTGTTTTTTAATTATTTGTTGAATTTATTTTATAAAATTCTATATTTAGAAAACGATGCATTAAGTGTGCTTTTTTTTTAATAATTCATAAACAATTCGTTAATGTCAACCTCGTTAGTGTCAACCAGTCAAAAATATTTTATTTTATGTCATTTACTTTTGACATAAGCGTGTGAAAACGTTTCACACGTCGTATGAAAATTTTCACACAGTCCTGTCAAAAGTTAAAAGATTAAAAATAATAAAAATCGCATATTAATCCTTATTTTCTGCAGTCGTAGAAAAAGTATCGTGTGCAACACGTTTGAAACTGACTCTTTGCACACTCGTATGACTTGTAGCACTCGTCTACGGCTCGTGCACAAACCTCATACTCGTGTGCAAAGAGTCTTTTTCAAAACTTGTTACACAATATACTATTTAAAAATTGTTTAAATCGTAAAAATCTAAATTACGTGGGTTGCTTCACAAAAATCATTTTTTTTTTAAATATCCTTAAAGGAAAATATCTAAAGGCGTCAGGGGCAAGGGTTCGGGTTGGCAACTTCATGCTTTCTCTTCGTCCAATCCACGTGTTTGTTTAATAATTTAAAAATGTACGCACTTCTCCGAAATATAGTGCTTATTTCTTTGAGATTGACATATAATTTCTGTATTAAACCTAATTTTTTAAGTCAAGTCTAAAAATTTTTAACCAGTTAAGCTGCCCTTAATGGAAAAAGGTCCATTGATATTTAATCCCAAGATTCAAAGATGGTTTATTTCAGAAACTACACAAAATAATATTCTGACATTTGAAGGTTTTAGTAATGCGGTGTGCTGAACTTATTGCAACAAAAAAAAAAGTGGGTTTTGTATTTACATAAATGAGGTTGTCCCCTTTACCTTAAAAAGCATGTGCCTACATAGAAAAATATCTGCATGTTTCCATGCTTAGACTGAGTTGATGGAACTAGAATATAAAATGAATTAAACATCTCAAAACCCGGCCTTTACGGTACCAAGTTCTTAGGCTCCATATATGCTTTCCTGGACTGTAATAAAGTTAAAAAAAAATATATTAAAGAACGTTTACATAAGGAACCGAAAAAAAATAATTTAGATTAGGATAAGAATGTTTAAATACTTTATAAAAGTTTTGTCGTTTTATTGTAACTACCTTTAAAATTTGAAAGCTAACGTATTTAGCAAAAATCCGTTTATTTCGCCGTTTCTACGATTTCACCAGGATTTAGGTATTTACTTCACCCGGCAAAAACTTTTAATTTAAAATCGATTCCCTTGTTTCCTGCGAACAAGGTAATTTTTAGAACATGCGGGCGGATTCTACTTTGAAGAAAATTTTAAATGCAATTTAGTTTTAAATTAAAAGGTCCTAGTCTATTTATATGTCCATTTTATATAGCTAATAAACAAAATTATACAATATATAACTTAAACTGCTCCATAATTATGACAGAATTAAAATTTTAAAAACCTATTTAAAAAATATTACAAAATTACTTTAATGTAGTCGCTGTAATCTGTTTTTTTTTAATAACCACTCAAAAATTATTACAAAGACAAGTATTTTATTATTTTTTTCAAAGGCTCAAATAACTGTGACAAGAAGTTATATCTTTAAGCTTGTTATTTGCTTTTAAATATTATTATTTAAAAATAGGAATATGCGTGTGATTCGAATAAGCGAATCTGCTTTCTATTCAACCGCCACTAATTTTACTACAATTTAAGTAAATATATTTTTTATTACATTTTATATTGTCATATGAAAAGATTATTAAATAATAATATTATGAGTTTGAACCATAATTTTACTTACGAATTCTAGAAGGCTGTGGCAGCAACTATTACTCGTAAGCAAACTGTCAAAACAAGAATTCATGCAAAAGGTTGTCACAAATTTCTATATATACAATGGACAATATTTACAAAAAGTATTGCTTGTGTAAATTTTGCGAAAGTGTCAAAGAAATAGATAAACAACACAGTAACTTGCCACTTTTAAAATATTTAGTAAAGAACGCTGGTATAGATCTATTAAAAAATAACCTGTTTAAAAGATACCAGAAACTTTTGTTTTTATGCAACCATCGTTAAACCGCGTGAGGAATACAAAAAGAAATAAAATAATATATAAGTACTATTTGTAGGTACGTTATTAAACATCGAAATTTTACGGTCAGTACTAGCGAAATGTCAAACATGTTTTTATAGGCTTTATTGCTTGAGAGTTCTGCCTATATCAATATTTTTTAATGTAATTTCTTTTGAAATAAAAAAAAACATTGATTAAAAAGTTCATAAAATTGGTAAGAAATCTAAAGTAGTTAAAACGCAACGCTTTTGGTCAGATTGTATGTAATGTCAAAGTCTACATTTACAATGTCAACAAGTACTTAGTTGTTTGGTGGATGTTCCTATTTAGTTTAATTTGGCATATTTAAAAATCATATTATATTTGTCCCATAAGCAAAAACAATAAGGAATGAAAGAAAAATTACTTATATCGGATATGTAACGGTGCCATGAGGTAATCTCCCCAAGATTGATGTGTTCATGATTATCTCATATTTTGCACCTAATCCGGATTTTACATCTGTTGAAGTCAAAGGAGTAAAAGCTTCAAGGTAAAGTCAAAATTATATCGATTTGTAGTTACGTCATTAAGGTGATAAAAAACGTATGGCTTAAATAGATTATTAGTTATTTTGGTCAATCAATATTGGGTTAGAAAATGTACCATCGCGTTTTGAAATTTATAGTCTCTTATGTTTTTAATATGTTCAGAAATTAACCAATGAATTTAGCAGTATATTATAATTTTTACATTCACCTATAAATAACCTTTTAATCTTAAAAAATAAAAATATTTTTTTGGTAATTATTTATTTATAAACTTAATAACTATTAACTTTTGAATTAACACATATAATTTTAAAATATTTTTTTTAAAAAAAAATTTTACCCCGGAAGTTTAAATTAGAATGAATACAATTTAAGTAATGCTAAAATATTAAAAAAGTGTATAGGAATGGTAAAATTAATTCTAAGGAAATTCAATATGACATTTAATTTCCTTTTTTGAAAATGCCGGAAATTGTAAACTCTAAAAGGGTTTCTGGAAATACCAAAAAAATAATTTGCATTTCCGTTTTTATTTGTAGGGGTTAAATTAAACACTTAAATGAAGATCATAAAATAAAATTTGCAGAAACAAAAAAGCTTAACCAGTCTCGTCAGTATTGTCAGGGTCAGAACTAAAGTCACAGATATTGTCTTCGTCATCGTCGTCTTCGTCATTAAAAGTGGTGGAATGTCAGGGGCAACACACACTCGTATTGCCTCCCAACCCTTTTGAATTACCTTTTCTGTATGAATAAAATATTTTTGTCAATGATCTATAGACATTTCGTTTATTGCCCTTTTCCATGTAGCCAGAAGTTCTGAAATTTGGAAAAATATTGATAGTATTTTTGTTTACTTTTCAACGATATCATTAAAATTGCATTAAAGTGGCAATGGTATGGCGGCAGTCGCAAAATTTTGTGTCCTAAAGGTTTTACATATTTATCAAGAAAGTATTTTTTTTCAGTAGGGTAGTTTCTGCGTACAATATTCCATATTTGATCTTTCATGACCTTTTTTGGAAAGTCAATATTCTTATCCTTTTTCTTCAAATATTTGATCAGGTTCTGCCAGGGGTGGATTTACGCAAAGGCTGAGTGGGCTGAAAATTTACAATTAATTTAAAAAAAAATGTAATCGTAAATTTTAATAATATAATTAATGATCTTGAAGAAAAAGCGGTAAAAAAATGTTAAAATGGGGTTTTGCCTTTAATTAAATAATACATAGTTCAAGAAAAGACCTATTTGTTTTACTATTTTATTTATATTTTGTTTTTAAATTATGGAATTTGTTTTGTTTTAAAGAATTATTATTTAATTTTCTGTATGATTTAATTTTGTTAAATTTCTTTATTAAATTTTTATAAAAATTCCTAGTGAAATTTACATTCTTTAATGCTAAATTTTTCGTTCTGATATCCAAAAAATATTAAGGCGGCAAAAATATATTAGCCTATGGGAGGCAAAAAATTAAATCTGGCCCTGGTCTCTGCTTTTATCCAAAATTTTCTCGGGATTTATTCTAATAAACCAAAATGGTAACATAGTCCATGATTATGAATGACTTTGGTTAAAAATCCGGAACCAGCTGAGTTTAAAACCAGTTTTTAAAGTTTTTTCGTTTACATTGTAATGATAATTCCCAGTCCTTAATCCACTTTTGAATAATAAATTTGCGCCCTTGATAAAGCCATCTTTGGTTCGGCGTGGACCACAATAAAACAATGACTTTAAAAAATAAAAGATAAATTAATTTCTTTTAAACATCCATTTGTAAAATCATTTTACCAAAAAAATAATATAATTAACGTTCATATAGTCAAATTCCCTGAGTTGCCCTTTTTATAAATTTTTTTAACTAAAAAAAATAACAAATTATTTGGTTTGTTTGGGAGAAATGGGAGGTATGGTACGTTATAAGGTCTCCCAGAAATGTACAATGAAATGAGCTTTATTAACTAAGACATTAATTGTTATAATAGACTGAGGCATCACGCCAAGCATGCTAAAATGACGGGCTTTAAAGTACCCCTCTCTATTTACTAAAATTTAGATTTTTGACGATGGATATTTTTTTACAATTTTATTAAATAACGATGTAAGCTATGACATCATTTTTAATAAAAATAAAATGTATACTTTATTTTTAAAATTACCCATCTTTTATTATAATAAATGTGTCATATTTATGTTATGCTTTATATTATTATGGTCACCCTGTATTTAAATTATTAGCTAGCGAGACGTATAACTAAAGCCGTTATTATAATTATTAAGGAAGATCACAGAATTTAAAATAGGCTGAACAATTGTACCTAATATTAAACCTTTTAATCAAGGGCCTAAGGCAATTAAGAATATTTCATTACTTGAAGAACAAAGCGTATAGAACCATCAATAGCAAAAATTCATAAAAATTCATGAGCTGCGTCATAATACAGCACGAAACTAACCTTCTCTAATGATTTATGCAAACCAGCAGAGAGCCTTAATTAAAAGAAACCGCTCCTTGAAATCTAAAAAGACGTTTGCAGGTAATTTCAGGACGTCTGAATATTTCCTTTTACCCAAATGTAAACATTCTAATACTAGCGGTATAGGAAATCATCGAGGTTTAAATAGGGACTATTCTTGTGTGTTCTATCGCACAATTAAAACTGTAGTAAATAATTTTTACAAGAAAGGGAAAATAAAATTTTTAAAAGCTTTTAAATTGAAGCACGTTTACATTTTTGATTATTATTACTGGGGGCTGGATTTACAAGTTTCAAGGCTATGGTTTTGTACGATGATGGAGCTTAGGGTAAAGTCTTTATTTCGTAAAAAAACATTTTTGAAAAATTTTCGAGACACTACAGCTTTGATCGGGATGTGCGATATATGTTTTTTTTTGTGTTAAATATTTCGGTACACTAGTATAATGGTATATTTCTTTGAGCGCAATATCTGAGCCAATTTTTGTAAATATTAAGTATCTAATACCTGTTTTGCACGAAGTGTACTGGCTCCAATACACTTTTACAGTTATTTCAATGAATAAAGGCACTTTGTGTAGGTGCTGTAACACGTAGCTGTCCGTATATACAGGGTGATTCATGAGGAAATGTCAATACTTCAGGTACGTAGTCAGGGTTCAAAAATAAACATAAAAGTCTAAACAAATATGGGTCCGCAAAGCATTCGTTTTCGAAATACAAGGTGTTAAAGTTTTAATTTAATGTTTCTATTTTTTTACAATGCATGCATGACACTTTATGTGTATAAAAATTATAAAACCTAGCTTATGTTTTGCTGAACATAATTTAAGAACAAACATTTTTTTTAACTTTAATATACATATTGTTTAATCATACATATTGTTTTATTTTTATTTAATTTTGCTATAATACAATCAAATGCGTCGTATTTTTTTTAAATCCAAATATCTCGAAAACGGTTGCTCATATCAACTTTTAACAGGTATACCTTTTTAACGTAAAAATGGCAAAACAATTATTTAATTTACGTAAAAATGTAATACAGGGCCGTACTAAAAAGTTGTGAATGTTCAAAATAGCAAAAAGACGTGTAGGTGGCACCCCCTACAAGTAAAAGCCGTACTAAGATTAAGTTCAAATCCGTCATACCAAAAACCCCCGAATACCAATTTTTACTCCAATTTTAATATTATCGTAGATTTTATTAAAAAAATAGAAAAATTAAATAAACACTTTAACACCCTGTGTTTTGAAAACGAAGGCATTGCGGACCCATATTTGTATAAACTTTTATGTTTATTTTTGGACCCAGACTATGTACCTGAAGTATTGACATTTCCTCATGTATCACCCTGTATAAAACTGTGCTAAGTGAGAAAAAAGTGTACACGTAATATTTAAAATCTAATTTTACCAGTATTTTGCAAGAGTCTTTATCTTCGATCACATGCGTCGAGTGCGCAGTCTTACATATTCGCCAGCTTAGTGACTTTAAGAGAGGACAAATTGTGGTGCTTAGGTAGGGCAGGTAAGCTAATTAGAGAAATTGGGAGAAAAACAAATCAATCTTGATGTTGCTTTTTGAGATATTATAAGAAATAAATCTAGATCGCTTTTAATAGGGGAGCCCAAGCGGGGATTTCAGGATTTACATACAGGGGGATACCTTGTACCCGGTTAAATACCTCCACCAAAAATATAAGCCCCATATATATGACCGTCCATCAAGAATAAAGGATCAGATTAGTAAAAAAAATGATCATCAGAAATTCTCGAGCGCGTTAGATTAAGGTAGGGTGAGTTAATTATATGCTAAAAAGTGTATATACCACTAATCTGACATTTTTTAAGTCACGCAAAGAATTGGGAGGGTTACGAATTTATAAAAAAAACGTCATCTTGACATTTTCGAGCGTATTTTTTTTTATTGCGAAGGAAATAATTCAAGGATAAAAAAATATATATAATCTGACGGTTTTCACAAGCCGAAGTAACCAAACTTCGTCGATAAAGTCTAATGCGTGCAGCTGTGTGATGTCCATATAACCCACTCCGCGTTTTTATTTCTCTCTCATCTCTATCTTTATCTATTGGTCTCTTACTCCGTCCCCACTCTGGTTTCTGTTCCCATGACACCATCACAACCCTTCTCCCTAAGTATTTGGAATTACGATGCTTGCAACTTGCCACCCTGTCAATCGGAGTTACTCCAGGAAGTGTTACGCACAAGATCCATTGCATGCTTGTGAAGTAATGCCCATAATGTACAAATTATTGATCTTTTACCAACGGACTATGGATCAAAAGTTGTCAACGGAAAATTAGAAATGATCTGGTTTGAAGGTGATCAATTACCGAAAGCGTACGAAGATGTAGTCATAACATCTGATGTTCTTGAGGATACTTCAAAATCAGGTATATTTTTTCTTTAATAATTAAAAAACACTTTATTTAAAAAAAATATTGTTAAATATTTTAATGATTTCTTGTTACAGATACGCAGTATGAGGATGAAATCGAGCCAGAAGAGGAAGATGATTCTTCAGATGAAGATGATTAAGAAAAAAATGCTCAAACATTTTTTATTTTTTATTAAATTTTTTATAAATGTATGTATTCTACCTAAAAAACATACACTTTTTAATTGTATTCTATTTCCTAAGCTTTTCAATTAATTAGGTTAAATGGTTTGAAAAAATCCATTTTTTTTTTTTCATTGTCAAATTAGGCAAATCCCTCCCGATAATCGTCAGATTATGGGATATCACGTCTAGGACATAAAGATAAACGATATATATCTTAATCTGACGCGCTTAAGTATTTCAAAATGGATTTGTTTTTGCACATTCTAATAATGGCCGCGAGTTTGCGTCACATCAAATCGTCAGATTATTGAATAAGAGTGTTTTTTCCGTTCACTTAACATTCCCTTAGAAAATCTGACGCGCTCGAAAATTTTTTTATTTTTTTTTCATTTTCAACACTTACGTACGACCACCCCCACCATGCAAACGATCAGATTAACATACGTACATTATTAAAAATACGTGGAACATGGATGCTATAATATCTGATGAGCACAAGTATGTCCATGCAACAGTTTGTGTTACATTTTTGAAAATCTATAGACATATTTTTTTCTTTTTATCATCTAAGCTTCGCAACCTAATAATCCTCATTTAGCATCGTGGGCTATTTGGTTCGACTCAGGCGATTGCGAATCAGTGGTTTTAAAAACACGGAAGCGTAGTCGCAATGCGTTGCTATTGACTCCTAGGTTATAGACAAAATTGATTGCAGTGTTGCGGAGAGAGACTTGTGTTATATTATAAATGGAACCAGCAGCGAAACTCCATGGGACGAAGTTCCGCTGTAGGTGATTTGAAGGTCAAGCATTGGTAAGAAGGCGACATGGTGATAGGCGTAATTCACAGTTTAACACCCTGGATTTAATAGTATGAGGGGCCATTGGATATGGGTGCAAGACACTTTTAGTCTTTATTAGAGGTAATATGACCACGCTTCGTTATATTCAGAAAGTCGGAGAATTACATTGTCATTCCATATGTGATGCGATTGAAAAATCCGTTTTGCATTAGTAGCTAATTAGTATTCCTGCAGAATTTATCATTAATATGCAATAGACTATAATTTGTGCTCCGGTATTAGTTATTTTTAACTGCAAGCATGGTTTTAACATGCACTGCTACTCACAGGTGTGTTTTCAATAGAAAATATACCTATATTCTCTTGTTGCTCATATGAGATATAAACTGCCTTTTATTACTTAGCGGTATGACTTGCCTACACCTACCTAACATACAATCAAACTTGGATTGTAATTGAAATTGTAAAAATATTATGTTAGTAGTATGCTGGGTGATTATTAGCGCACAAAATTTAATAGAAAAGTATGTTATACAAAACAAGCCTTTATTTGAGTAGATTTGCATTGGGTAAATTTTTCTTACATTAAAAAAACATTTTAATTTATTTAAGGTGTTTGTTTTTTACCAACTTAAGGGTTTTCCAATAAAAATGATATGATTTGTAATGATGTAGTAACCATGGTAGTTATACCTGCCACTAGTTGTCATTTATGTTCAGTCAACTCTAACAATTTATTATGGCTAAATACTCGCTCCAAGAACGTCTGGTTATTGTCCAAAAAATTTACGAAAATGGTTGTTCTTTTGTGAATACTTTTCGCGCATTTCGCGGAAACTTTGGCTTAAATAATCGCCCTTCTGTGCTTGCCATTCGTTGCACCGTTGAGAAATTTGAAACTAATTTTACTCTTCATGATGTAACAACTTCAGTTAGACGCCGAAACGCCAGAAATGTTGCTGCTGTAAAAGATAGTGTTGCAGAAGATCCAAATTTAATAATTTCTCGTCGTGCTCAAG
The DNA here is from genome assembly GCA_019359885.1 of Listronotus oregonensis. NCBI lineage: Eukaryota > Metazoa > Arthropoda > Insecta > Coleoptera > Curculionidae > Listronotus > Listronotus oregonensis. The sequence goes on from JAHBCN010002220.1 coordinate 54,833, forward strand.
AGTTAGGACAACAACTTGGCGAATTTTACAAAAAGATTTAAATATTCACCCGTATAAGATTGTTTTGACCCAAGAACTTAAGCAACTGGACCATCGTCGGCGTCGCGAATTTGCTGCTTGGAGTTTAGAACGACTTGAACGATATCACAATTTTGCCGAAAAATTTATCTTTTAAAATAAAGCTCATTTTTGGTTAAGTAAATACGTAAGTAAGTAATTTTGCCTTTTTGGTGTGAAACCAATCCACAACAGATTCACGAGAAGCCTTTGCATCCCCTAAAGGTAACTGTATGGTGTGGTTTATGGCATGGTGGTATCGTTGGACCATTTTTTCCAAAATGAGGTTGGAGAGTTCGTTACAGTGAATGATGAACGATATCGACAGATGTTGACATATTTTTTATGGCCAAATTTGGATGCGCTTGATTTAGAAGATATGTGGTTCCAGCAAGACGGCGCTACATGTCACACTGCTCATGAAACTGTCGCCATACTGCAAGAAAAGTTTGGTGAAAGGATAATTTCAAGAAATGCAACTGTTGCCTGGTCACCAAAAAGCTGTGATTTGACTTCTTTAGATTACTTTTTATGAGGTTATTTAAAAGGTTTATGCAAACAGGCCACAAACCCTTGATGCTTTAAGATTGAACATTGAAGGCTGCATTCCTGGGACTACGCGCAATTTTTGCACAAAGTCTTCGAAAATTAAATTCGTCGAATTCACTCATGTACATGAAGCCGAGGTAGACATTTCAACGACGTGCTATTCAAAACTTAAATTTTATCGATTGTACTTTAAAATAATATAAAAAGTGTGGTTATATCTGAAATCATTTCCATTTTATTTAATTTTACAATCATATCGTTCTTATTGAAAAATCCTTTAATTGCTGATCGATGTTTGTTGCTTGCCCCTGTCTTCATTTCGAGTGTAACGCTGTCGGTTAGACTGTTATTAATGCCACAGCTGACTAGCCTGGACTAAAAGAACCACCGCAACTTTTTGTATATGCATAATATTCAAGAAATATTGTTTTCTGCGAAAATTTTTTTTAACTTTGTACTTAATAAAATTAATGACAAATTAAAATAAAATTATTTTTTATGTTGTTACCTAGATAGCAATTATTAACAGAACTGACCACGAATTAAGGTAATTGCGTTTATCAGTTACGTGGTCACATTTTTTAATACAAATAGAAGACAATGGCATGGTCATAGGCATTAATGATGTCCCATTTAAGCTTCAGCATAGCATTAGAGTACCGATATCAAAGCGCGAGTCACCAAGTAAGATGTCGCTGTAATTCAAAAATGGAGACAGAACCTTTTCCTGATTAGCAAACCGCTATTTTTTCGCGATTAGCAAACCGCTGTTTGATCTTGTGTTTTTTATTTTATTATTTTTAACCACTATATAAATTAAAAAGTAAAATTGGGGAAATATTTATTTATTTCTTATTTTAGCCAGTGGTGCATGTTTTTTTAACTGGCAGGTCAGGTCCCTCCAAGTTTAGAGTTTGTTGAATAATGCCCATTTTAAAACGATGTAGTTCTTTGTGTTGTGTATAGGGGTAATTTTAAAGAATTAAAATGCTGGTATAATATAGATCTGACTTCCATTATTCGTTTTTTTAAACAGATGCATACCTACAGGAAATACCCGGACTTTTTATCAGTACGTATGTATAGTATTTCTATAAATTAAAAAAAAAATGGATGGGCCAATACGGTTTTTTCCTGATTATTTAATGAATATTGTGGTAAGTTTTAAACTGGGTGTGGTTGTCCATATTAAAATCCTTTTATGTCAAGGAGACAAAAACCTTTATATATAATCCTAATCATAACATATATGTAGAGTTTTTTAAAAATGGGTATAAAAAGTTAAAATCGATTTAAAATATAAATTAATAATAACAAAAATATATTTAAAGAAAATAATATTAGAGCCTATTTTCCATGGTGACATTACCGCGTTGTCTAAAAGGTGCCGTAAAATGCAATATCTGCACGGCTCGGTACTTGGAAAATGTCGACGGAACTGAAAAAAATAATTAAGTATCTAAAACCCGCCCCCCCGGTACCTTGGACTTCATACGAGCCTTCGTGGTGGAGCATAAAAATTAAAAAAAACTCTGTTTTAATAAATTAAGCTTTTATAAAGTATTACTGAAGTAGTAAGAAATACTATAGTAAGTTATAGATATTTATTTGTAGTTTTAAGTCAGAAAAAATACAACTTATCAATTAATAATATTCGCACCTCAATATAAATAATAGTTGCATAAATGGGTTAATATTAGGTCATTAAAAATATGGAAAATTATCTAAAATGAAATTCTACAAAATGAAAAATTGGATTTGCAAAATTGTAAAAGTTTTTAAAATAAACCAGTTTAATCTAAAACAATATCATATAATTTTATTTGAAGTTAAATATTTAGCTTGTAGAAACTAATAAAAATATTTCTAGTTAGGGCATTATTTATTTTGCTATTTATATAAGAAATAATTTATCTTCACATAAAAAATGATGCAAAAATTATAAGTAACATTAATGTTAAATAGGAGTAAAAGCTAGCAGCTCTTTTCTAAAACAAAACACAGTAAATTTACAGCCGCTCGAGCAAAATTATAGCGTCCGCAATCTGTACTTTTTGTGGAAACTCTACAAAACCGTCAGATAAGCTACTAATATACGAATTTGAGTATGTGTTGCACTAGCCGTAACAAATTAAAGCAAGTGGTAGTTAAGATAATGTCCTGAGCACCAGAGCGAAGATAATGAAACTACGGCTGCAACAATAACTTTTCCACGAATGGAGAGGTTTTCACCGAGATTTAAAAACAAGAAAATAAGCTTAAAAGGATTCGCTTTTCGTAAATTTACAGCTTTATACTAAACAATTTGTAATAGGCATAAATTTTAAATAATTATAAAAATGTAAGCAAAATTAACGTACCACATTAACTCTAAAAATAAAAAAATAATAAAAAATATACCCAATATATAAATACCTAATACCTCTGTACACTGCGCAATTCAAGGTCGTGCTTATATCTTGCAAGCTTGTGTTGTTCCAATAAAAATACTCCAAAACAAACATTAAAACATTTATAAGTAATAAACTTGGAAAACAAAATGGTTTTATTGCACTCCATAAAAAACAAAGAAAAAATGGTTAAAAATCCTTAGCGGATTGAAAAACTAAAAACATTAAATTGGTCTATTATCGAATATCCTATCAGTTTTAAAATTCCAATTTTAAATTTTTATTTAACCAAACTATTGCGTTTGTTTTAAATCTGCAGGGAAAGTACGCGTTGCATTTGTAGTATACATATATTGTAGCAAACTGACAGATTTAAATAAAAAGATATAAGATCATTTAAAGTTTGTAAAAATTTGCAGGTTCAGAACATCTTAAAAAACAAAAAAAGTTTTTTTTTGATGGAGTGAGTTTTCAATTTAATTTGCGATATCTTAAATAATGTTTTATTGATTACTTTTACAGTTTAACTAAGTATAATTTGTAGATTTCTAATCATTTTAAGCTTTTGTAGAACCTTCTACTAAAGTAATCTACGTCAATTTAAATCAAAATAGTAAAGTTAAAAAGTTTTATTAAGTTTCCAGATTTTTTTTTAAACGAATTTAAAACTTAAGTGACATCTTTAAAACTAAATATTGTGAAATCCACTAATAGTAAGTGCTTTGTGGCAAGTTACAAATCCTAATATGAATATAATAAAAAATCATAACAATTTTTTTAAGATGTGTTCTAGGTGAGATGTAAGTTTGTTTTGGTGCCCACCAAGTATCTACAGTACGTCCGTGCCTGTGTAGCCGATTGAGACGATTTAGGCATCGTATCTTTATACTCTATCTCTTTTTTACCTTTATATCAATTAAATTTAAAACCATAATTATTATTATAGCAAGTTTTTTATTATAATTGGATGTGAAATTAAATATATGTATATGCTATTTGCAAGAAATAAAATGTATAATAACAAATCCCAATAAAAATGTCTTTCTACAAACGTGTTAAAAATTTAATTTTTAAGACTATTTAAATGCCTTAAAAATATTACTTTAAAGCACTAGTGCCTTAAAGTAACCTTTTAAAGCACTAGTGTTAAAACTGAAATGTCAAATTTTGAAAGATAACGTCAATGGTTATTTATTTACTAACATTTTTATTAATTGTACAATTTAAACAACTTAAAAAACAAATTCCTTTCACAGTTCTAGCATTCTCCGTAGTCAAGGTGGATTGAATTGAAAAAACTGTACTTTCACCAACATCAACAACGAACGGTTGTTAGAATTCATTAATAAATGCCAACTTTTATAATTTTTATATACCATGCCATTTAAAACTGTCGGCCGAGTGATGATCGCGTTGTAAAATTTAGCAATGGACTTAGCAATTGTTAAAAGTTAACAACGGTTTTAAATGTTTAACAAAATGTCAGATTTTGACAGGTTGCCTACTAAAATCATTAAATAACACTGACAATGACGTTTTGTTAAACATTCTAAACCGTTGTTAACTTTTAACAATTGCCAAGTCCATTGCTAAATTTAACAACGCGATCATAACTCGGCCGTTTATCTTTTAATTTTTAAATAATTTAATTTTTAACTGCATTATTGCGTTTGTAGAAAAAATATTGTTTAATATTTGTACGTTTAATAAAAGTACGTTTTAAGGTACTCATGTGAGTTGCAGAACTCGCTTCGCTTATTTAGCAAACTTTCGCATTTGTGCCTTAAAATTAAACTTTAAACACTTATATCATAAGTAACTAATATTTTACATTATAATGAAATATAATATTAACAAACTTTTTAAGTAAAACACGTACATGGTGGACACCAAATCACAATTAAGTCTCGCCATAAACCCGTCGTATGAAAATTGTTATAATTTTATATCGAGTTCTTATTGAGATTTGTAACTTATCACAAAATTTCTTTAATAACTTAACTATACTTAAGTACGGTTTAAAATTTTCAGTTTCCAACTTTGTTACTTAATTTTTTTGTTTAAAAATATCTCAACTTAATAATTTTTTTTTCTTTACTATTTCGATTTAAGTAAATGTAGAGGTTTCCATAAAAATTATACTTGGTTAAAATTTTATGAAACGTTACTCAAAAAAAATGTTTTTGTTGTTTTTTAATATGTTTGACACTGCAAATTTTTGGTAATATTATCTAAATGTATCCTTAAGTATGCCGTATTAAATAATAATGGTTTTAGGCGGTACTTTTCTTCCCTTCGGTGGTTCCATTCCTAGAACTCTTTCCAGGGGTGAGCTGCAGGCATAAATTGAATGTAAAACTTATATAAAAAATGTAAATTTGTCCTTTTATTTGGTAATTTACTTTTAGAAAATAAAGCTATCGTGATTTAAAAAAAAATGGAAAAAGTTTAGGTTCTTAAAGTAAAAATATAGGGTGTTAGGGATTTTTTAGTTATAAAAAAATAATATTTCGTCAGCGAATGCTTTTAGTTATTTTCTTTAGTTTTGATTTTATTTACAAATATACAGGGTGTCCCAGAATATCTGGGCAATCTCTCAAAATCTAATAGAAAACCTAAAAATATTATGACAAATTTCCATAAACTTTTTTTCTACGAGCCATCCCTACGGAGATACAGGTACATAAAGGACGCCCCTGAATATCGTTTTTTTTTAATAACTCTTAAAATGCTAGGCGTAATTTAATATTTTTCTTTAATATGATGGTTACTAGATATGTCTTCTTAAAATAAACCCATTAAATCATATTTGGCTTATTTAGTTTGCCAGGGTCGGACTAGCTCTGACACATTAATAGCAATTTTTTAACACCCTTTATGATAAAGGCTCAACAATATTATTTTTGGATAGCTTTCACCTTAAACTAAAAAAATGGTATTCTTGATTAACATCGGTAAAATCAACTGTTGTTGGTAATTTTTTTTCATTATATAGGGTGTTTTCTAATTGAATGTCAATATTTAGGGAAACAATTTTTGGGTTCATTTCAAGAAGAAAACTTTATATAAACGTATGTCCTAAGCGTCTTAACTTTTGAGATACAGGGTGGTAAAATTTTCAAAAATAAATAATTTTTTATTAATATATGTAATACCACTTTAGATATTTTAATAAAATTTGGCATAAATATACTATGTATCAAGAAGCATTTTTAAGTGTACCACATTTTTTTTTATTTCCACCAGTGGCGATCGTACAGAATTTGACCGGCCTATTTTCGCAATGTATAATGTAAAAAATATTACCAACCATGATATTTTATTTCTCGTAAACAGTTGATTTTATTGATGTCAATTAAGAATACCTTTTTTTTAGTTTAAGGTGAAAGCTATCCAAAAAAAAATATTGTTGAGCCTTTATCATACAGCGTGTTACAAAAATATGATTTAATGACTTTATTTTAAGAAGACATATCTAGTAACCATCACATTAAAAAAATATTAAATTACGCCTAGAATTTTAAAAGTTATTAAAAAAAACGATTTTAAGGGGCGTCCTTTATGTACCTGTATCACCGTAGGGAAGGCTCGTAGGAAAAAAGGTTATGGGAACTTAGTCATAATATTTTTAGGTTTTCTATTAGATACCGAGAGATTCCCCACATATTCTGGGATATCCTGTATATTGCAAAAAAAAACATAATTTTTTTTTGTATTAAATGGCACACTTGGTAGCTAGTACGTGCCCGTGTCCTAGATAACAAAAATATCATTAAAACAAAAAGTCGAATTTTTTATTTTGGGTTAAATAACATATTTGTTTTTTTTTCTTAAGCAAAATAAGTTAGTGGACAACTATTTGTTAAAAAAGTGTAAAATTTAGAGATTGTCCAATCAAAAACAGACATTTAAATTTTTTATATTTTTATATATAAAATATTGTATTCGATGTAGGCAAAAACATGTATATTGCGCAAAACATTAAATTATTTATAAAGATATAGCGGTTATTTACCATAAAAAATCATAGTTGCTCAAAGAACTATAAAAAATTTTGAATTTTAAAATTGATCTAGTTAAAATATTTATATTTTTTCTTAACTCTAAAACTTAATTATGTTTCAACCCCAATTTTGTCGTAATACCTAAAGAAATCTCTTTTCCAGGTAAGTTTTATGAGCCACGCAGTTTGGTAAAAGGTACACTTTATAAAAGCAATTTTTTATAATTTATATATTATTTGTTTGTTAAAACGTTTCATTTTAAAATTCTAAAAATAGTTTGTTTTAGTAAATAAATAATAACATTAGTGTTATTAAATTATTTTTTTTTAATGTAGCATTTTTTACGTAAAAATATTGCTTTTTTACTACACAAGCTTCAACCAAGTCCATAGTTAAGTATTTAAGAGGTTTTAAAGAAATTATCATCTTTAAACCCCTTATAAAAAACAGATTTGTATAAAAGTCCTAAAATGTTTAACAAAAAGAAAACTAAAATCAATTTTATCAATATTGACTTAAAACTTCTGTACTTCTGTACCCTAAATAAAAAACAACCTTAATTTCAAATCCTTTATTGCAGCCCTTTATAATAAGGACTAACTGCCCAAAACATGACTTTCAGGATCTTATAATAGCACAATCAATTACTTATTTAACAACAAAAGTTCGAGTCTTTTATATTTCTTTCAAATTGTTATACCCATTGATTACGAAATACTTAGTTAAAATGTCTTTCTGCTTCTTAAGGAAACAGAATCAAGTGGAATTATGCCTGGGACAAATCCTTTTAGAGCAATGGCCTTTATAGTGTGTTCGTTAGGAAGAAGGCCCTTGAGTGTGTTACAGAATAATCCTGAAAATTTTCTTGTTCCCTTATTGTTCCCATTTATTCGTCAAAGAGCGGAGGTACTCGTTAGCCAACTTTGCTTTTATTCGTTTAATATTTTAAGTAGATATTTAAAATGTACATTTTAGTTTTATTGTCTGATTCATTTATTTTAATCAGAAATGTAACAAAAATAACTGCACAATTCGTATAGGAATATTATATCCTTAGTGGTTATTTAGTTCTATATGTAACTACTGAATGACTAATTTTACGATAATTTAAAACATATTTTTTATTTTAGTTCGGTATATCTAACAAAACGCAAACATAGAATTATTAGACAATGTAAATTTTCGGAAAATTTTTAGCTACTGGTAGCAAATAGAAATAAATTTTAGTAGCGTTAACCGTTTTGATGCAATATAATACTGAACACAGATAGCGTCTTAAAAAATATTTTGGATTTACCAAATCCAAAAAAAAAATTCAAGTAAAAATTATTCGTGGTGATTTACAAATAATTTCCAAAAAATTTAGGCTACATTGGCTAAGACTAACTAAGTAAATATCAACAATAACAGGCAAAATATTTTTTTGAACAGTTTCATAAAAAAATATCTGTAGGTTTGTTTGAGTAAAGACAGTAAAATGGTTCATGTTTATATCAATTAAAAACTTGTTAATATAGTGAGTTTATTTGAACAAGTTCTTTTCCAAATAAAGTTTACCGCACTAAAGTGGACACATTTAGAGTATAGGAAAATCACTTAAACATATATGTTAACGATTACAACAAACGATAGGGTACAAAATAATGTGTGTTCAAGCCGGGGAAAACATTTTAAGCTTTTGTTTTAGTAGCTGAAGGTATTTACAAAGTGTCCAATTTTTCACAAATATAATTTTTATAACCATTTAAGTTTTTAAGATACAGGGTAAAAAATGTATAATTTTAGTTGCGATCGGGATGGAATATAGCGAAAAAGCCGCTGTGCGCTAAAGTCATTTGATTATGTTGATCTCATTTGATCTTATAGCCGTCTACAAAAATTATATTTTTTCCATAATTCCTTTTCCAATAATAAACAGGGTGACATAGAGAAGATTGATGTTCTCCAGCTATATTATAATACATAAGTTTAATAACTTAAAATATAAAAAATAGGACCCTCTTGGTCCGGGTCCCGGGGTATGCGGGCTGACCCTGTCCAGCCCTATTGACCCCTATGAACTTGCAGATCGCCTGCAACAAAAAAGAAGAAACCCCCAAAAAATCCAAAAAATCACAAATATTAATCTACGTTTCGGTGGCAAGTCGGCCACCGTTATCAAGATTGAAACTAAAACAAAAAATTAAACTAAATTTTAAGAAATTTTAGGTCTGAAAACTTAGGAAATTCTGATAGCTTTTGAACTTTTAATGACGTTTTGTCATAAGTGACAATAGGTTATTGGACTTGTATATCTATAGTATTAAAAAAGACCAGAAAGGTGGGTGGTATGGTGTGTTAATTGATTTTAAGTTTACCTGAATTTACTTCAGCATCAAGCATAGGTAACCATGTATTATTTAAACTAACAGATATTGATGCTACACATCTGTCTTTATTTAATAAAATAAATGCACTTTCCTTTATTTTACGTTTTTTTGAACAAGTTTCCTTTGCTATAATGCTAGAAGCATTCTAGTTTATTATGTGGTTATTATCAAATGCGTGTTGACAGATTTTTGATTTGTGGAATTCTGTGTTTCTAAAATATGTTCTATGTTCTTTTATGCGTTTGGCTAATGGTCTGGAAGTTTCACCTATATAAAATTTATTACATTCACAAGGGATCTTATAAATGACATTTTTTGTGCTTTCGTTTATATTGAAAAAAAAGAATTTTTGTTAAGTTTTTAACATACAGCGTAAAACAATTTAAAGTTTAGTTGCAATCGGGATGAAATATAAAAAAAAAAAAAGGTTGCGCCAAAGTAAAACGTATATAAAATCATATTCTTAAGAAAAGCTTGTCATTTGATTATGTTGTTCTTATTTGATCTTATAGCCGTCTACAAAAATTATATGTTTTCCCTAATTCCTTTTACAATAACAAACAGGGTGACATAGAGAAGATTTATGTTCTCCAGCTATATTATTATACATAAGTTTAATAACTTAAAATATAAAAACATAAATAACAGTACTTAAAGAATTTATTTCAAATTTTATTAAATATAATATACTATAAAGTTTGCCTTTATTTTAAGAAAATGTTAATTATTTTGCTAGATATTAAAATTATTTATATACTATTATATTTTTTTTACTAAAAACTAACTTAATTAAATAAGAAAAAAATATACAGAGTGTTCCGTAAGAAAAAACCCAACCTTGGTTAATAAATCGAAAACTAAATCGTACAAAACAAGTTCCACTACACCACTGGATTCTACGAATAAAATCCAGATAAGAGCTGCTTCTTACTTTCTGTTAGAAAAAAAAGATGTTTAAAATACAAGAGGCGTGTAAATATGCCAAATTTTAAATTTTACCCCGTATCTCAAAAACTAAGAGGGCTATGAAGAGTCTGTTTGTGGCACCTTTTGTTTTTTAAAAAAGTAGCACCGTATTGTAAAAACTGCGTCCCTGTATCTTTAAAAATATTTTTTTAAAATTATCTTAACATAAGGAAAATACATTTGAAAGAGTTTATATTTTTGGGGTAAAAAAACTGGGTGTCAGATATTTTTCAGTTGTGAAAAAAAAAATTTTTTTATTAGTGAGTGCTTTTAAAGTATTTTTCCTCTTTTAGTTTTGACTTTTTACAATTATTTTTACGTACTTGGCGATCCTTGTCAAGACGCTGCACTAAGTCGTTAAATTACAGTTATTTTTACTGGTATAAAAAAAAGAGTTTGACAAAAGCTCAAACTTTTTTAAATATCTATAAGTAATGTGTATCCTGTCTCAGGCAACGGGCCACTTAAAAAATATAAGGTTTATGAATTGTGTTATAAAACATAGTTAATTAAAATAAATTTTAAATAAAAAAGAAACATCTTTAGCAGTCGTTAGAATTGAAAACTTTATACCAACTTAAGTTAGTCGACATAGTCTGACTTCAATCCGAGTAGTTTTCTTTAAGAGAATTAAAAAAAAAGTTCACCGCACTGCGGTAAACGCATTTAAAGAGTTACAAATTTACCTAAACATAACCATGGGGTTGGTGGGATTTATCGACCATTAGTGTGTGTTGAAGTCAAGGAAGTTTAAAGGTGTATGGAAGCCCAATGCTATGGCCCATTTGATCAAAAAATGTCCAACTCAGTATGAAAATAACTGTCAAAGTTGGCCCCGCCGATTTTGCGCAATAACGAAATTCCACGAAATAATTAAATGTGTTGCCTACTTACAGACTGGTAAATCAGTGTGTAGTTAGGCAACACATTATACTTTTATGAGAGCCGTATTAGTTTCGATTGTTTTGCTTTGTGTGATTATATTTTGTGGTTGCAGAAGTTTTTTTGGATTGATAAAAACCTTATTTTAGTGATTAGTGTTTATTAAATTGTGACTATAATTTTGTGTTTATTGTTTGTTACTTATAATATCATAACAAAATGACTAGAGGTTGTATGGTTTTATCTTGCAAATATAAGGGTAACATACCCGGCATTTTTTACTTTAGGTAAGTATTTCTTATATTTAAATTAGGTGCTTCTTATGAGACGTAACCTTAGGTAACCGAATAAATAATAATATATCAATTATGAATTATAGAAAATAAAAATTTCATAGGAAATAGCAGTGAGAAAAGTAAGGCAATCTTAACTATCTTTAAGATGATTTCCACAATGTTTGTGTATTTCTGTGGATTATTAAACAGAAATAAGGTTTACATTTAGGTACTTTTATTTCATTTAATAATTTAGTACATTCTTTTAAAGGATCAAAATTATTAATTACTGGGCAGACCAGGCAAATTTTAATATATACAGGTCCCTCTAATTGAATGCAATAAAGTACAATTTTATGTTAAAGTTCCTTTTTGCTTTTTCTGTATTTGTTTAAAAAGAAATTAGATTTTTGGTTTCTTAAACTTACATTATCAACTTTTTAAGCTCGACATACTGTAGACACATAATATTTAACGGTTACTGTTACAATGGATATCTAGGTACCAAAGGTTACTAAACATTTTTAACCACTGTTATTCTGTCTCATGAATGTTTGTTATTAGTGAAAAGTATATGCCTAAAAAGCAGTTATAAAAATTTTCACTTTTTAATGTACAACCACAATCTTAGGGTTAAATTAAACTCATTTACACTATCTTGCCCTTCTTTTATCACAAAATTGGTGATAAGTACATGAAACTATCATACAATGTTTGAAATTTAATTTTAAAAAATTGTGTTTTTATTAATTTACAAAGAGTTTTGGTAAAAATACAAAACTCCCAAAAATATCGACCATTTAAATAGAAGGCTGTAAAGTGGCGCCATCTATTCTTTTCATATTATATCAGATGATATAAAATCCAATATTACACAATAATTTTAAATATTCTATGGTAGTATCGTTTAATAAACAACAATTTTGTGCAAAAAAACAGTGAATGCTTGAATTTGACATTTGATGATGTCAACTTTATAGATAGTAACAAAGAATTATGGAAGTCCGGCTCTGACCTACTATTCATTGCGCAAACTCCGCGGGGCCAATCCCCCGATTCCCGCTGCCCTGCACGCCTGGACAATTTTGTTCATACACCTTTAAACTTCCTTGGTTGAAGTCGAATGACAACATCTTAAGCATTTGCTGTAATAGCTAAACGTAGTTGCTTTATACATAAAAACAAAAACGTTTTATTTTCTGTATGTTAGATAAATTTGCGGTTAGTTTTGGTGAGTCAATTTACAAGATTAATTTTCTGCTTTCCGCCTTTGATTAAATTATAGATTTCTGAAGCGCAAAAAAGGTATATTTTTATTACAATTTTACCATTTTTTAAAGTCATTGTGCTTTTGACAGCACATTAAAGAATCCCATAAAATTTAAAGGGATAATTGCTAAATTAACTTGTAAAGTATACACTATAAACAGTTTTTCGACTAGGTCCAAGTAAATGGGTACGTAATAAGGCAAAGTACGTTATATCTTATAAACATTATAAAGTTTTAACCATTAACAGAAAGCTTTTAAGCAGTTTCGTAAAATAAATTGTAGTATGATCCGAGTTTATGAAGAAAAAGCGTGTAATAAAAACATCTCATGACGGTAATAGTAAGCTCGGGGATTCGGATTTGTATGATTTATTTTTATTTATTTTAATATTATATTTATTAACTAATTAAACAATGCATATTTTCCAAAAACCTGATTATAATATAAATGTAGATAGAGTTCTAAGTGTTTTTGAACTTAATTTTTGTAAATAGAATATACCTGGTTTTAGTTAAACAATGCATATTTTCTACTTATTTGTTTAAAATATAAATGTATAAAGTGTTTATGAACTTAATTTTTGTAAATAAAATATACCTGATTTTTTTATTTCATGTAAACCTATATAATAAAACTAGCAAAAACATACTTCAATATACGCCAATGGTCAAGGCCAAATATTCAGTTTTATAATGTTTGCTGTCATATTTAATTTTAATATACAAGTAACAATAAATGCATTTTGATTATAAAGTAAGTAGGTGGTAATTTAACTAAAACATTACTCATTTTCCAAATTTTAATTTATAAACCTGATTCAATTTGTAAAGCCAATTTTTAGATTACAAACAACGTTGTTCCAAGCAAAAAGTTTCAAAACATTTGTTTAACTATGTTAGCTGTTTAAATCCAGTGTTTTCATTCAAACTTCATAATATAATATTGTGAATGTTTAAAGCTTGCGTATATAAAGGCTTCGTAACAAAATTTTTTGCCGACTTTAAAAAAGGAAAACTAAAAAGCTGTTGTGTGTAATTGAATAAACATGAGTGTTAATAACTCGGTGAGCATGACGTACAATGTTTTGAGTGGCTTTGTTGGTCATTTTTATTGACTTTTACCTTTTTGATTTTAAATAAATCAAGCGTCCATGTCCTTATTTGCACATAAAAGGTTAAAAAAATGATTTTAAAATTCTCAAAATGTTTTTGCTATGGATATTAAAAATAATTCTATTAATATTATTTTATTTTACATTAATGTTAATTTTTTAAAGCAAACGTGTTTATTAAAATATTTCATGAACTATTACCTTTAAAAATTATTTTTTAAAATATTTTTTAGATTTTTACAGTGTAGGCAGTTTCCATCTACATAAATCTTTTATTTTAAATGTTTAATTATTTTTTAATAAAATACTTATGAAATATTATTAAAACTAATCTGAGGAGCCCTAAAAAATTCAAATGTATTAGCAGCCATTAAGCTAATATAGCAAAATGACATTTTAATAATTACATAATAACAGGTTGTAAATCTTTCCTTTAACCATTGTAGAAGAATTTAATATATGTTTATAAAAAAATTAAAATTGTGTAAAAATAATATACTAGCTTTAAATTCGTTTCTCTTAGTTCAATTAGGCGGTCACTATTTTTATGTATACTAATAATGATTAAGAATATTCTTATAGTAAAAGATTATTTTTATTTTTGTTAAAACATCATATTCTGTATTGTTGCTTTATTACCTTATTGAGCGTCTGAGCGATGAATAAATTGAGAATTCCAAGGTACCTCACAAATTCATTATTTTTGATTAAATAATTTCGTGCTTAATTTATTCAGAGCTTTTATATTTCAAAACTCGTTTATTACTTACAATTGTAGTTGCTTATAAGATAAGATATTTTGCTAAGAAAATAACAAAAATATTATTTCTTTAACGATAGTTTATATTAGTATGCACTCTTTTTCTCAGTAAAATATTATCCCCTTATTTTAATAGCATAACTAATAATGTCATACAGAAACGTATTCTAAAATTAATTTACAATATGTCATATGCACAATCGTGTAGGGGTGTTTTTAAGTCTAAGAATCTACTAACCATATATGCTTTGTAAATTTATGAAACTATTTTATTTGTTATAAAACTCAGGATAAATTTGACACTCATATTAATCTTCATTATAGTACTAGAGCACGTGATATAAACTACCTATTACATAGGTTAACATTATCAGAACACAATTCATATATGTATAAAAATGTACAATAAATTGTATACTGGAATCAGGAATGCCCCTAATAAGCGGTTTTTTAAAAATTTATTAAAATAGCTTCTAGTAAATTTGGAACCTTACAGTCTAAATGACTATCTAAATTTTTTAGAAAATTTAAATTGTTTATGTATGTATGTATATTTTATATTACGTACATGAGTTTTTGTTGTTGATGACGTTAGTTGTATAAAGCTTTTATTGCAATGTAATTTTAAAATAAAGAGAAATGAATGAAATTAAAATAAAATAAATAAAAAATGCAGGTTTAACCCTTTTTGATAATCGTTTTTTTTAAAGAACAAAGACCTGTTATAGAGCAATATGTGTCGTACGGTAGAGACCTACTTTTATGTCATTAAACAATTTGCTAATCTATTAAATTGGGTTAATGGGTATGTGGGATAAACTTAAAATTTTCAAATATATATTTTCATTTATTATTACTGTTAAAATTACGTTTATGTTTATCATGAAAAAAATATTTCGTTTTATATATAAAAAAAATAAATAAAAAACTCTATTAAATCACCTTTTATAAACATTCTTCTAAAGTATCTCGAATTGTAAGTCATTCCTATTAAAAGTTTCAATTAAGGAGCAAAACGCTTTCTTTATCTTTTGGTAATTCTGCTAAGTACACTCGTTAGACCGTATTTATTTTAAATTAGGTGCCTTGTAAAAATTTTTGGCAACTAATTTTCGTTTATTCATTTTTATTTTTTGCAGGTTATACTTTTTTGATTTTTTACCTTTAAAATACGATTTTCTTTTAATACTGAAAGGTATTTTTTATTGAAAAAAATATCTACCCTTTTAACAAAGGTGAAAATTTAGGTAAACAACAAATATTATCTTAAAAAGCCAGACTTGTAAATACGAAAAATATTTAGGTATTTTAAACATTAGATTATAAATTTTGTGTATTAAAATATGAGACCTTTGCGCAGACGCCTTTTTTGCAAATACAAGGTAAATTTGGTTTATTTTTTACAGTTCTTTTTTTAATTAATTAGTTGTAATTACTTTATGAAATTTTAACAGCAGTTTTAGCGGACAAGATATTCTAGCTCTTGGAGAACCAGAGTGCCATTATTTATTAAAATATTATTTTATATTTAGATTTATTGAAAAAAATGCGGCGGACTAGGAATTTAATGAGATTGAAGTTAATACCAATTACTATTATTTCTAGAGCAAAGTTTACTACCAAAACAAAATATTTTTTAATGTGGACAATAAAATTGGTGATTCGTAACCCTTATCTTTAAGTGATAATTTACCTTTTTGAAATATTTTTTTTTCATTCTCTCTTCCAAGCTTTATATCTTTGCACACAGGATTATATGATATTGCCGTATTTTGTTATTGTTTTTACATTTGGTTGTCATCACTTGCTGTGCGTTAACTTCGGAATTGTAAGCTTTAAATGGAACATAACATTTTTAGCAACGACGTCCGCTACATTAATGATTGTATTATGGATACCTCCGATAAAGCATTAGTCTATACAAAAAATATAATCATTATTTTTTAAAATATTTGCAGTATTCATTTCTTAAGCAAATACAAGTCTATTGTTAAACAGCATTAATTACTCTTTTACTTTCACTTTTATCAAATCCTTACAAATGCTTTCTTTTGAAAATTTATTGAGACCTTTTTGTTGTCAGGCATGTAAAAAAGATATGTTGTTAATTATTTTTGCTATTTTTAGATTTTCTGTATTAGTCTCATTTTAAACTAAATCATATTACTTATATGTTTAATAAAATAAAAATATTTCTAAAACCTTAATATACATAATAAACGCCCTTTTAAACAAAAAGCACTAAATTTTTGCAATGCCAGTTAAAATATCATCAATCCTATTTCTGTGACAAAATGATTGATTTCTTTTAGTTCTTTAAGCTGAATGTTTCCTTAATTTAATTTTTGCATGCTGCAAGTTATTTTATAGAAACCTAGTAAAATCTTATAAAATGCTAGACTGTCTTTAAAATAAAATGCAACATTCAGGATACTTTTTAGTGTATGTTTCTTTAGTAATAGCAAACGTAAAACGGACTATGACAAGAAAAACATTATTTTTTTACAAATGGTATTTCTTAAACCATTATTACTTTTTAGTTTTTAAAATATTATAGGAAAATTATTCAATTTTAATAAATATAAGTTTGTTTCTTGTTATATTTTTAAGCCTATTGGAATATTTAAACACATGTCTTTCACCCTGTTTATAATTCTAAGTTATAAAAAACAATGATTTTTTTAACTTATATTTTATTAAGCGCTAAAAATAAAAAATAATTTAAATTAAAACCACCCTGTAAAGTTGGTCTTATTAGATTACTTACAACTCTGAGCGTGTACCATTATAAGGAAAAAAAGCAAGTAAGTCATGAAATAAGAAATTTTAAGTGAGTTATGTATCCGATACAAATGTAGATTTCGCCATCTATTTATATGTAAATTTTCTCTCAAAATGGCTGTCTATGTTGGAAGCGTGCATAAAACGTATATGTTATATTATCCGCGAGACGTATAAATATCTTAAGCCATCTTTCGTTTTTTGCTCTGTTTTTTCGGTATTTGCGTTTTAGCATTAAAATGTAATATGTAGACTTAATAACATACGAAAAGTATAGATATGTAACATATTGTAGTGGCAGATTCTTGTATTAAAAAGTCCTTGTTACACAAAAAACTGTATATACAATGGGACCGGTTAAGTTCCAGTTCTGGCGTATAGAGACTGAGTGTGCTTAGCCCTATTGACCTCTATGAACTCGCAGATCGCCTGACTCATAAGAAAAACCGAAAAACACCAAAAATTCAAATACTTATTAATGTTTTGGCAAAGTAAATTCCACCTTATTTAAGATAAAATTAATACATAAAAACTTGACTGAAAATTAAATAATAACAAAAATAAAAATTGATAAAATTTAAATATAAAAATTTTAGTTATTAATGACATTAATTCAAAAATTCTAAAAAATGATGTTGGAATTCCTATTATTAACATATCAAAATTTTACCAATTTTAATTTTAAATATAATTTAATTTTTCGGTAAGTTTTTATACATTAATTTTATCTTGAAAATCGTGGTTAACTTGCCACCGCAACATAGGTATATATTTCGATTTTTTGGGTTTTTTTCTGTTTCAGACGATCTAGAAGTTTAGAGGGTCAATATTATTGAGCACACTCAGTCTCTATACCCTGGTACCAGGATTAAAGCGGTCCCATTGTATAACGATTTTTGGCGAGTACATATCCAACAGAGACTATTTGATATACCAGAAATATTTAGGCAACATATTATTTGTAAGAGGTGAAGAGTAATAGGTAATTGAATTTAATAACTGGATTAAATAACACTTTTAATTTAATAATTCCACCTATGTTCAAGAAGTGTGGCATATGTTTTACTGACGTTTAGCTTTTTCGAACTAGTAATTTAAACTAATATGAAGACATGCACATTCAGAAGGTTTACATTTTTCTAGGTAGTAACTAACTATTTAAAGGAATCTCACCGATTCTCTGCTTTTTGTAATAATGTTATAAAAAGTTTTATTCATAGTATTTATTTACCTCAGTCGATCATTTACAATATTTTGTGTTTTTAATTTTATTAATTGTTAAGGATCTAGAAGACATATGTATGCCACACATTGTAAATATAGGTGTTAAAATTTAAAGTGTTTTATTAAATTCAGTGATTATGAAGTTCTATTTATTAACAATCGAATCTATTAAAGATTCCAAATCACTAATAAAAATGTTTGTTGTATTTGCACTTACTCATATACCAATAAAATTATTTAAAAAATTTAAACAAAAAAGTTATTTTTCCATTAGGTTACGCAAATAAGGGCCAATGGGTTGTAAAAATATGCTTATTTTATTATATTGCATTATATTATTTTATTATTAAATAAGAATTTTAAATATAAGTTGATACAGCACAATTTGATTTTTTACTTAACAAATATTTTTAAGTTGCTGCCCTAATGTAAAATATTATTTTTTCAGGTTGTTTTATTCAGAACTTCTTTTATTACACAGCCTAAAGTTATATATTTTTTTCATTTTACGTTATTCCTACAATTTTTTACGGGAATTAAAACTTTTCGACATGTTTTCATAATATAAAGACTCCCTTAAGATTTCTAACTCGCTTGAAAGGACCCAAATGGACCGAATGAAGCCAAATTCATAACGAAAACGGTTTAATAATGTTTTCAAAATCCGCTGGGTCGGCGGTCAGTAAACATAGCTTTGATTTGCGCCTCTACAAGGATAAACTTTTGAAAGCATGGATTTTAGTGGATTTTGGGGGAAAGAAATGTCAGACTACAGGCTAACTTCTCAGTATTATGTCCATTAAACCAGCTCTGCATATTCCTACATGACATAGTAAAGTTTTAAATATTTAGTTTGTACAAAAATAATTTACAAATTTGGTCAATAAATAGTTTTGCCTATTTGTAACTTAAAAAAATACCTTGGTGACCATTTTTTGCAAAAATTTAAGCTATTATCTTTAGCCCCGTTTTTATGGTTCCTTTTTAAAAAGCTTTAACTAAAATAAAACATATTTTATTGAAGAAAAAGTACCAGCTTTTTTCTTAAATTTTCATGCGCAGCAAAACTGGTATTAAAAAATAATAAAAAAATGATAATGAAAAGAAAAATGGTTTCAATTATTTTTTCTTTTAATAAGTTAATATTTTTGTTAAAGAATGTGTATTTGATGTTATTCCAAATATTTAGCGTACTGGTATAAGTATTACTAACCATTTTCTATTAACTGTGATAATTGGCGACTTTTGAATATACGCTTAAGGTATTTTTACGGCTAAAACAAATAAAAAATATATTATCTTATTATACTATTATTTTTTTATACAATGCAGAGCATACTTTCTGCTAAAAATTATTTTTTATTTTTTTTAGGATGATTCACGTATTAAATTAAATAGTATAATATTTGATAGGTCAATTATTAGCAGTGGGCTAACTCCATTCGTCATATGCATACAATTTTACTTATTATGTTTTAAAAATATTATAGGTACATAATTGTTACTATTTCCATAATTTAATATTTTCACTTTAACTCCAAATAGATGATTGTACTCGCATACAAACCACTTTCAATATATAAATAATTTAATGATTGCACGCTATACTATAATGTTTCCAAAGGATATTGGTAAGCGATAAAGGAAAATTAATCTGTATAAAGTAGCCATCTAGTTTGAGCATCTTGTACAAACTGACCGAAGATATTGGTTTTATGGTTTAAGACGGGGCTAACTAGACAAACTATGTACACAAGTGCCTTTGATATATTACTTATCGATAGCGGTAATGGTATTCAAAGCAAACTTTCCTTAGACATTGCATGTTTTAATGTATGACTGTTTAAAGAAAAAACCGTAAGACTAAAAATTTATCCCGTTTATTAAAAAAGAATCTTAAATAATATTTCATTATGAACTACTTAAAATAATTATTTATGACACGCCAAAATACATGCGGTTTATTGTAAAAAATTAAAAATTTGTTTACTGAAACATTGTTGCAAGTTCATGAGAGTCAATTGCTGTACTTGCACTAGTCTCCAGTATAAAACCAAGACTTAAGAGGTCCTACTTGGCAAGAAACTTACTTTATTTATATAGTAAGTTTTAGACAAACATAAAAAATTAAATTAATATTTAACATTAAATAGTTAATAAAGATTTAACAGCAATTTGTAAGTAAATTATTATAAATAGTTTTTTAAAATTTAGTAATAGGTTAAAAAAAAAAGTTAATCGTATCCTAATGTATTGTAAATACCTCTACTAATAAGACGTGTCTATCATACATAGCTATAACTTTCAATCCTTTTAAATTAAATATTTTTATTTAGTATTATTATCATAGTATAAAAAAATGTTTCGCAGTTTTCAGTCCAAATCAACAATATTAACATAATTAATAACAGAGTATTTGAAGTTTTTCTACAGCAAATAAAACATAAAAAGTTAAACATAAAGCAAATGTACAATTTGAGTTACCCCGAACATACATACAAGTTTGTATGGTTAATGTAAGTTACAAATATTATTGCGTATCTCTTATAGTCACATACATTACTATATAATATTACTCATTGAAAATGACTAATTAATGTTAAGCGCTTGCACTTTGTCAAATAATGCAACCCACTAATCTTGCTTGTATTGTTTGTTTCAGTGGAAACAGCGTTGGGGAGTCATCACGAAACTGTCACCAGCTGCAGGTGAGTTACATCACTGTGTATTTGTAGTTTGAGATAACTGAAACCTTATGGGGTTGACAAGCCAACTATCGGGACTGTGTTGAAAGCTCTTTTTTTTAACAACTACATTTAGGAATACAAAAATATCCTTTTAATATTGTCTATTTTACACTGGTAAAAAGCTTGCAAAAAATAAAAATAAATAGCGCGATACTAAAAAGAAATCTATTTATAAAAATATATGGTTTAACATATATTTTTTTCTAATAGGATTTTAAAATTGAATTTAAATTTATTAGATTTTTAACTTAAGTGGATTAGTGGACCAAAACTACATTACTTTTTTTTATTTAAACTTTTTGTTCTTATCTTTTATATTTTTTTTTAAAAAGAAAACTTGAATAAATAAAAGGTTAAGAAATAATAAAAATTAAATTAATTTTTTATAGATTTTAAAATTAAATTATGTAAAAGTATAATAAAAAAATTTTTTTTTTAAAAATTTAAATTTTTTATTTATTATATTTATTTATAAAATATATTTAATATAATAAATTTAAAATAAAAAAAATTTTTTAAAAAAATTTTTAATTTAAAATTTATTAAAATTAAAAAAAATATAAAAAAAAAAAAAAAAAAAAAAAAAAAAAAAAAAAAAAAAAAAAAAAAAAAAAAAAAACCGTTAAAGCTGCATTACAAAATTTTGGGAATCTGGAGTTTATTGAATATGCTTAGTTAAACAGTTATATCAGCGGTCATTCTTTTTTTATCTTAAAGGAAAAGTCCCATCAATTTTTATAGCAAGGGATTAGACGAGCTAAATTTAGTTGCCTCCCAACTTTTCGAAATTGTATCTCTACTAGTTACTAAGATCTGACAATACTACATCTTTAGTACCACTACGCTTAAATATCTTTTACCACTTAAGCTGCGACTAAACAGTATTATTGACACTGCTGCAAGATTTTAAACGTTTGTGCTACACGTAATTTTTTGTCTTAAATGGATTATTTCGTTTATACTTTAAATAATTTATTTAAAATTAGTGTATGTTAAAATTATTGTTTCAACTGCCTATTTTGTTATTTTTATCTTTTAGCGTTTAATATCATTCTTATTCTAGCATTATTATTGTTTTAATATATTTTTTCAAATAAATAACCTTGATATTCCTAAAAAAAATAACTAGGTCATTCTATTTCTGCTAACAATGTAACGTGTAGCGAATAACTTAAAAAACAATTAATTTTATAATTAAAATTAATATTTTGTTGAAGTGTTCATGTCCAAATATAGCTGATTTTGTAAACGCATTTTTGAAATTTTTTTATAATATTTAAGCATTACGGTACTGTTTACTGAAAATGCCATATGTGGTCATATCTTAGCAGCTAGTAGATATAGAATTTTAAAAATTGGAGATCTACCTACAATTGGCATGTACATTTTATTGCAATAAAAAAATTAGACTTTTTATCTAAGATCACAAATTAATTACGTGTAGAACAAAACAAAAAAAATCTGGCAATACTGCCAATATAACTTGTCAATAGCGAATACCCAAAAATACTTGGGTACCAAATTTTGTAAAGGTAGCTGCAGGGGTTTTAGAAATATTTAAGCGTTGCCGTACTTACTTTTTACTAAAAATGGGGTGTTGTGATATCCTAGCAACTTGTAGAGATAAAATTTGGAAAATTTGTACCGTAATAAATTTGACACACTTTCAATTACAATAAAAATGAGTAGGACATTTTATTAAAGATAACAGAAACATTACCTTTACTATATTATACCAAAACTAGGAAATTTGGCAACAGTACCGATACCACTATTCAATACCGCATAACCAAAAATCCCCAGATGCCAAATTTTGTAATCGCAGCTTTGACGGTTTTAAACATATTTAAAGGTTAAAGTACTTTTTAATAACCCAGTATATTATAATGGTAAACTTAGAAAGCAGTTTGTTTTGGTAAAAAAAAAGTTAAGATTTATTGCTTCGCATTTATAATATTTTTAATATTAGGAATTTTAAAACTAAAAAAAAGATAGTAAGCTATACAAAAATAATTTAATTAAAGATACATACTCTGATGTTTTTTTATTCTGGATTAAAATTTCCAGCGCGTCTCTCAGTACCAAATGAGTTGCAATAAACGTTTTTTTTTTTGCTACAGAAATATGACTTGGAAGGGTTGCAACACATTACAAAATACAAATGAAAATTTTTAACACCGGCCACATGTTGCCTAAATATTAAGGTGAAATATTACACACGGCGTGCTATGAATGCAGTGTGGCATAAATAAATTTTAAAAATATTATATTAGATGTTTTACATATTTTTGCATACAAAAGCCATTAGATACTGCATGCAATAATTGGTTTGGCTATAGTTTAAGTATGCACCTTTTGCACTTTAGCAGGTTGTGCTTTAAGGCCATTTTCAATTATTTAAACATGCACAGGAGAGGTTTAAAGAAAAAATGGACAATTAAATCACAAATTAATTAAATTTAAAAAATGCTTATCTGTATGAAAATATAAGCACATAGTCATGCAAAAAACCACAATTCCTGTTTAGTACAGGAAATACAGCTTAAAAAATGGCAAAACCTCGCAATTTTTTCATACTGCATCCATTTGCATAAAAACTTGGAATTAGGCTCATCTTACCCTCTACTTTAAATTCTAGATCATGCCAATGGACATGGTCTAGAATTTTTGCTGTTTGTTTTTTAAAGGTGATTGTCAAATCACCTTTAAAAACTCACAAAACCTTTTAAACCTTAGGATGAAAAAATTTGGTTTAGATTAGTTAAATAATGATTGTTTAATGCTTTGGAATACAATTTCAAAAAATTTAAACCCTTTAAAATCAACCCTGTTAGAGCATAAAGTAAAAAAGTATTTACCCTAAAAAAATTATTAATTTATCATGGTGATTTAATTTTAGTAGGCTGTTGCTTTAAGTATGTACTAATTTTATTTTGCAACTTTTCAACCCTTATAAATCTGGGTTTATAGCTTTTTTAAAAAAAGATTTACCCAAAAAAAAATTAATGACTCGACACAGTTATTAACTAAAAATGTTACTGCCTTAAAAATATTACCAATTTCATTATTTTGCAAATTTTAACATTACAACATTGCAGTTTAATGGTTTGGTTAAACAATTAGGCATATTTTTAAACTGCTTTAATTTCAATATTTTATATTATTTTTAAAATTTTTCTAACCATAATTTCTCTTACAATTAAAAGCTTAATTAAAGGTAAAATAGGATTTTTGTGACCTAAAAAACTTATCTTAAGTCGCACAATGCCTCTGTAAAGCTGATTTGCAACTCTACATGAAGATATAACAAATACACATTTCCTTTAAGTAAGGACCCTTCAACTAGAAGTCAAATAACATCAACAAAACCACACATTTCTAACCTGTTCTCTCACCACTTAGACACATAATGCATACTGACATAAGATTAAAATTCATTTCCTAATATTAAGCAGAACAAACTACTCCTAACAACTCAAGCAGACGATTGTGACAGTGAAGCCATTATTTTGAGGGCTAAGCTGTATAATTTTAACAGTGCAATGCACTAAATGGGGCCTATCTAGCAGATAAGTTGATTTATACTAATTTATGTAGCTGTGAGTGACGGCATGGTTAAAGAAACAAAAAGGAAAATATATGTTGTTTTTATTACTTAAACGTAAAATATGTTTAGTATGTCTGTTAGATTTTCCTTGTAAAAAGGGGGTAAGTTATGGTAAAAACAAATTTTTATTTAATCGACACGCACCAAAAACTTTCTTAGACTTTTTTCTTTCCACACATTAACTTTGCAGTATCCGTTTAATTTGTAATTCGACTTTATCAAATAGACCTTCAGAACAATTTACCACTTAATAAAAATAAAAATAACGTAAATTAACTGATTCGTATGCATAAGTAAGAATTTGCATTAAGTTACCTAAAGTTTTCACCAAAAAAGCCTTTGACTTTTTATTTTTAAATGGGACGCTTTGTATATTTTAACATTTTTGGATTACTGAAAACATTCCGCGTCCAACAGCAGCCGTTATGTTAACTTTTAACAGTTTTGAATTTTTTTAATTTTTAGCAGTCAAAATTTAACAAATGAAGTACAATAAGAGGCAGAATGTTATTTATTTTATTGTTAATATATATTTACGAACGATTTAGCCACCCTCTGTTTATCTGATAGTTAGTAATTATTTATAAATTATGCTTATTGCATAAAATACATTTTCTTGTACGTATTTTTACCATTGCTAAAATTCTAATGTCAGAAGGGAATACAAAAACCAGCAGTTGGTAATTTTTTACATTATTCTCGTAAAAACGTAATAAAATCTAATAACTGTTTTTCAAGGAACCCTAACGTCGACCATAGGCTGTAAATTTAAGTAAAACCACCCTTTTATCCAGCCGCTCCGCTTCAATAACTTATTTAGGCTTTCTACGAATTCCACAAATTCATTTCACAAAACCAGTTTAATATGTAATCTGACTTTATCAGATCGACCGTTACGCACCCTAGCACTTAATTAAAATACCATAACAATGCTTAACTTTTTGTTGTTTATCTTTTGGGTGTAAATATACAGTGTGTCTATTTAAGTTGGAACCATATGGAACACTTTTTTATTATTAAGTTTACGAAAAAAAGTTATTCTTAATAAAAAGTTCTGCATGGTCCAAAACTTAAAATGCAACCATGGGATATAATTTTTGTAAGCCGTATACGAGCTTTGTCAAAAAATATAAATTTTACTCAAGAGTATAGCACCTACCTTTATTTTTTACAATACAGAAGAATGTCATAAAGTAAAGTTATTTCGAATTAAAAGTTATATCTAAATCTGCAATTGAAGCTTTTTTGCATTAAAATTTAGGATTGGAGATTATTTACTAATAATTCCGTATAAATTGTTCCGGCTTGATACCATCTAACGTAATCTAGGATGCATTGACATGAAATATTTGACATTGTGTGTCAGAGTGAGTTCGTAATTGTAAAATTACAGTAAATATGGCAAATTTACTAAATCGTGAAGAAAAAAATAGAAAAATATAGAACAATCATCAGTAAATAATCACCAATCATAAATTTTTATACTAAATAGCTATAATTGCATCTTTCAATATAACTTTTAAATCAAAATAACTTTACTTTATCACATTCTGTTGTATTTAAAAAAAAGGTACTTTACTCTTGAGTAAAATTCATATTTTTTAACAAACTTCATATACGGCTTAAAAAAATTGATATCTAATGGTTGCATTTTAAGTTTTGGACCATGCAGAACTTTTTATAAGGACTATTTTTTTTGTAAACTTAATAATAAAAGTTTTCTATATGGTTCCGACTTAAGTAGACACATTGAATAACTAGAAAACGTAAAAAAAATATTAATAAAAGTAGTCAAAAACTGCAACCGTTTCTTTGAATAGAAAGTTATGTTACTTCAGAAATTTCAGTTTATTTTTCTTGACATAGGCAAAAATATAATTAAGATCTTAGTAATATATAAAATTTTATAATTATAGGGCAGAAAAAAAAATGTCTCCCGTGAGTATATATTTTTTACTTCTTGTTGGATATATATTTTTTAGTTTTAATAAAAATTTTATTTGTATATATGTATTTTTTTTTTGTCATTTTGTGTCAAAATCCTAGTCGGGATGCCTCGAAAGCACAGGAGGAGGATAGAGTAGAAAATCTTTCGTCTCTTGACGAGAGATGACTGACCTCGAGAGACTCTTAGTGGCATCGCTTACTCTCTTTTTCTTTTAAATAAATGGACTTACAAAAAAAATTGTAAGTAAACTACTAAATTTAATTGTTAGACTATTATCTCGATTTCTTTCTCAAAAGATTGACGGCTTTGACGAACATGGGAAACGGTTTTCCGAAGATATTTCTGCCTTGAAAAAACAATATCAAGGCAGAGTGTTACTTTATTGCTAATTATTTCCGGGCATTGTTAGGAGACACTCAAAATAATTAGACTTAATTCATGGTTTTTGAGTATTATAATGTCCGATAATCTATACTTCTGTGGTTTTTTATAATGTGTATTTTATAAACGTCTAGTTAGGGTAAAACTATGTTTAAACTTGAGCTTTCGGAATCGGTACTTTAATACTACCTAAACTAAAGGTTGTAAACTAAAAGGTAGATTTTTTTAAAAGAAAAAAAAAATAGTGGGTGAGAACCTCAGGTTAATCTTAAGATTCTTTTCCGTAGATTACCGGTACTTTTAAATATTGGGCCTTAAAGCTTGTTCTCAGAAAGATGCTTTTTAAAAATTTTAAAGATCAAATATCTTTAAATGATAAAAAAGTAAAAAGAATTTTGTTCACGCAAAAGATACATATTTACGTATTCTCAAAAATATCCGTACCGAAGACTGCCAAATATAAATACTTTTAGGCGTTTAAAAATTGAAATAACGCCACTATGGATCCTTTGTTAAACCAATTGCTGTGGTCTAAAGTAATAAAAACCACATTTTATTTTAAGTTTTGGGTTTTGTTATTAAATTGTCGTTAAAAGTAAAATTTGATTTAATAATAATTTAGAATTTAATTGAAAATAGCTTGGTGTTTTTATTAGGTTATTTACGCTATTAATATAAATAGATATATATATATATATATATATATATATATATATATATATATATATATATATATATATATATATATTTATATATTTAATAAAAAGTGGAGTTTTAATTTAAAAAATTAAATTTTCTCTGTTAATAAAAATTTTTCAATAAAAACCCCAATTTTATTAAAAGAAAGCTTAACTAATAGAAAGAAAAATCAGTACACCACTAGAGTCTACAAAAAAATCTACAACATATTGCAATTAAAAGTTTTTTTTATCTCTAATAATAAGGGATAGACGGGGGACACTGAAAAATCAACACAATTAAAAACCCCTTCAATTCTAAAAAATCAAGTTATACCTAAAATTTTAAAACATTTAAATTTGTTCTAAAAATCAGTTTCAAGAATATACAAACAGCATTGCTCTATTTCCTCTTTTTTAAATACCACCAAAAGGGTACCCTTTTAATAAAATTTTAAATAAAAATAATTAAATTAACAGGACATTTACAAAACAAAAAAAAAATATTTCTATTATCTTTTTGTGTTTCGAAGACTTTTTTAAAAATATAATATATATATATATATATATATATATTTTATATATATATATATATATATATATATATATATATATATTTTTATATATATATATATATATATATTTTATATATATATATATATATATATATATATTTTTTCACACATATTGTTTAAATAATACCGAATGACAAAAAATACTAATAATCCTTTTATTTTATTAAATGCAAATGTATCGCCCACAAACTTCAGGACGGTATATTGCGTAACGAGATGCCAATTATGGATAAAATATCTTTTGCCTACCATTTTCTTACACTGGAAGTGGCCTGACTTTTGATAATTTTAATGTTACGCCGTGTATATTTAGCAAGACTTTATTCGTTTTCAAGAAAATAGCGATTCAAAATTTCCATTTTGAAATATCAAAGTTCACGCCACTTCTGGTTAAACCAGAAGTGCAGGACGGATGTCCCTGCTTCAAAAGGTTTCTAATTTTAAATTATAAAAAAGACAAAAATATCACTAAAGTTCATTAAAATCCAAGCTGTTCTTGAGGACTTCCAACCAAAAAGAAAAAACTTTATTAACTCGACTTATTGTTAAAAAAATAAAAATTTTTTTAAAATTCCATTTTGAACTTTTTCATTTTCATTTCTTTTCAATTTTAACGTAAGAAAACCCTTTGGGAAAAGTTTCAAATACAGGCGGGAATCTACTTTGTTTGTTTTGAAAATTAAAAAAAATAATGAAGCATCGGAAATTTTTAAATTTTTCAAATTATTATTAAAATACATATCTTATTATGTTTAAAAAAAAAAGTCTTACAGTAAAAAAAAACTAGGTGATGAAAAAGATCTAAGGCCATTTTCAGCTTTTTTGGCAAGATTTACATAATAATTATATCACAATGTCTATGTTACAAAGAAAAGTTAATAGTTGTTTACCAAACTGGTTTTTCATTGTTTTTTCCTAAAAATTATTTCATGGAAATAGCTTGCTAATTGCATTTTTAAAAACAATACCTTTAGATTTATAAAGTTAATTTTACATAGCACCGTTTATTTAATAACCTTTAAATTTTACAAAAAATTTCCAGATCCCAACCAAAATATCGGTCCGATCGTAAAAAATAACCAAGGTAAATTTGGTGTCAAAATAATATAGAAAAAATAGTTAAGTATTTCTTTGTTAATTAAAGAGAAAACTATTATTGGAGAAATAATAATTTTATAAAATATTCATAGCTTTTCAAAAATTTTATTTACTTGCACTATTAGTAAGTTAAATATTTATAATAATGTGGCCTCAATGAAAAGTTTTTGTTACATTTAAGTTATTTAGTTTTAAATGAACGTTATTTTATACAGTTAATAATAGGTTAATAAAGTACAAAGAAAGAACAGGACATAAAATAAGTAAAATAATATTGTAGATAATTATAGGGTAGGGTGACGTATTTTGAAGGTAGTGGACAAAAAGCGCTGTTTTTGGGCCAACAATATTAATTTTTAATAATGGTATTTCGATTTTGTTTTTCTTGAAAGTACGAAAGCTGTCTTAAGAAGCGTGGATTGATATTTTTTGGCCAAATTTTGTTTTTTTTACAAAATATAAAAAATAAGGGTTTTGAGGTAAAAAATCTTTCTCAGTGATCCATCAAAGATTTTCTTTGTTAAAATTTGGCGTTAAGGTTCTGAAAAACGATCGACAAACATTGGCAATTGCAGTTTTAATAAAATGTTCCAATTATAGAGCTTTAATCATCATTTGAGTTGTTAGTTTTTGTATTCTTTTTTTTATCAATTTTTTGCTCTGACTATGTCTTATTTTATTATTTTAAGAAGTTAAAAAGTATCTTTTGGCTAGTTTCTATTAAAAAGTTGTTTCTCTTTACTAGTTCAATTATCAATTTTATTGATCATCTTCGGGGCATACCCATACTTGTTTTAAGTTTGGGTATTATTATTAAACAAAACATACAAAGTGTGTTTAATACTACTCGTTGTGTCAGGATGAAAACTTTGAAGATAAAAAGAAAAATTACTTAATTAAACAAAACAAAGGGATTGGGGATTTTAAGTCAGAGGACTGGGTTGGGAGTTCTGAAACCAAATTTAAAGAAACTCGAAAATTAAGATTGCATTAAGAATTAACAAAGGGTTTAAAAGAAAAGGCATTTATTTCCGATATTAAACTTGTGCAAGAATCAACCACCTAGATCAGAAAGCTTGTCTTTAGAATCTTAAAATACACAATACAAATTTCAAGGAGAAATAATTAAAACTTATTTGAAATTATGCATAAAATTACCTCTAAAATAGATTTTAAAATGGACAAGTTCGATATTAATTTATTCTTCCACCAGAATTTTGTATTTTCCAAAGGATAAAAGAAAAAGTTATTTTTTAAAAAAGGAAAAATTTTTTTAGGGTTTAGAAAATATTTATTAACTAATCAACAAAATAATTTTTAAAGAAACGGGAAAAGTCGTAAGAAAAAAGGATTGTTAGTTTGTGGGGACAAAAATGGTAAATTTTCTGGAAGATGAATTCCCAAAAATCAAAAATTTGTTTTGTGATGTTTTCAATAGGTTCTTCGTTTTTTAACCATTTTTTATACAAAATTGGCTTTTAAACCCAAGGTCTACCTTTAAAACTGTAAAAGATTAGGCACAAACTTTAACCTTTTTCCATAATGTTCACGTGATTTGATGTTTTGGGTTTACGGAAGATTGAAATAAAGAAATTTGGGAGTTATTATGGATAAAATTGTCGTGTTTGGGAATGGTTTCTCAATATCCGAATGCGGGGGGGGTAATGGGGGTAGTTTGATTTTAAAAGACCATCATTGGACTTTATGAAAGAACCTCTGCTTAATTATTATTCGCTTATTATGCCTATATTTTACATACGACTTCTTAGAGACAGGAAAAATATATCTGATTTAACAATTTTGGTTAAAAAATATTGGTTTGTTTTCCAGAAGTGATAAAAAATATAATTTTAAAAATAACAGAACATTAATTATTGAAACTTTTTTAAATTTCAGCAAATTTTTTTTTGGGGACAATAATTAAACAGTTTAATTTACGAAGATATAGGTATTGATTTTCCGATTTGGTTTAAATATGAAAAATTTTGTTTATAATTGTTAAATCAATAACATCTGTTAAATATATTTCTGGTTTTAGTTTTTGAATCATATACAGTTATCAAACCCGTATTCATTGAAAGACTTTATTATAACGAGGGTACTCTAGTGGATTTTAATTTGTTTGAACCTTTACTTTAAAATTAATAGTGGACACTAACTTAAAAACAAATATTTTAAAAATTAAAAAAAAAAGAATTTCTGTGCCAACATTTTTCACCGATTTGACAGCTCCGCCTAAACTATTTAATAACAGAGAACTAGTAAAAACCTTGGTTTTAAAAAAATTTTCTTTATTCTTTTCGACTACTAACAAAATTAAAATCTTTCGAAATATAATAAAAAATTACAGATTTTATATAAAAAACAAATTAGATATAAAAAAAAACAATTCAAAAAACTAACCATTACCTTTATTTTGATTAATGTCTTTTTCATTTTCGATATTTATTAGGGAAATTGTGCTAAATCATGTATATACTAAGCATATAATATTAGTGTCCAAAAATACCCCTTCCATAAAAAACAACTTTAAGGAATAAAAATAATATTAATTGATATATGAAATAGGATTTATTATGTTTTATTAATTTTATATTTGTTTTAAAATGTTATAATCTTAAAATCAATATAATAATTTATAATTTTTCATAGGCATAATTTTGATGTCCTTGTTATCTACTTTAAAGAGCGGACAAAATATTATGAACACCATTACTTGTGTCACGGGCAAAAAGCGAAAAATTCGAAAAGTGTTTTTCCTTTCACGAAGAAGTGGTTGCAGCAACATCGGCCCATTCAGCCATTCAAGGTTGGGAAATTGACCTGTCAAGCGTGATAGTCGGCCTCTCGTCACTGCTGCTATGTTCACGTACAATTCTGCTATGCTATCCTGCAGGATCTTACACGTTCACTTGTGCAGGAAATTTAAAAAGCCGCTGTTATTGATAGGGATGCTGACGGAAATTCTTTTATTTATATCGGTTTTCAACAAACTTTGTATTAGTACATATATTTTTCAATACATTTTTAAAAAAGTTTATAAAATAAAGTTACTTTTAAATAAGTGTACGGGGTGGGAGAATTTTCTTGTTAATGTCGAAATAAATAACGAAAATTGCTTGCTCGAAAAGTTACGAAATTGAAAAAGTGTGTAATATTTTAAGTAATTATTACTCTTTAAATATATCTTTTTACTACGATATGGTACAATATTTTTTAGGTACTTTGTTTTCGGTAATAAAATTTATGTTTAATTAATATAGACTTAATAAACGAACAACTCTTGTCAGGGTGGTCAAACAATTTTAAAACAAGTGGGAATTTTATTGTTTTTAAAATATTTTTAAAAAGTTTATTTGTATTCAGTGTGCATTTACAATTTTTATAGTTACTTTGTTTTCCAGTAAAAAAGTTCATGTTTTATCAATGTACACCCAAAGAATGTTTGAAACAAATGGATTTTTATTTGCTATTGATATATTTAAAAAAAAAATTTTTGGTATTTAGTTTAGCGTGTCGAATAACCTAAAGAAAAATTTTACCACTTTTCTCGTGACTCTTTCTTCGACGTTATAATGACAAATTAAGTAAATGTTATATAAAATGAAAAAAATCAAGTCAGAGAATAAAATAGAGAAAACACCTATTTGATAAAGCTGTTTAAAATTAAGTTTTGGGACTATTTTTTTATAAAATATAATAAAAACTTCATTAATGTTACCCGTTTCTTGTATTTAAAAGCAAACGCGCCCTTAAAATTTAAATTTGAATTGAAATTGAAAAATAGAGTAACATTTTTTTCTAACTTTTTAGTTTTTTGGCCACTCAGTGTACGATTCCTACGTTTTCGTTTAAATAATGAATAATGTTAAGATAGATATTAAACACTATATTTATGTTTGAAATTTAAAATCATACCTTCTTGGTAATTGTCTAACGTATTCCAAGTGCTGCTATTAAATATTTGCTTTTAGATACAGGACATTAAAAAAAGTATGGCATCACGTATACAGTATTATTTTGGTTTAATTAATGTCAAAAGAATACATTTATTTGTTTACACTTAATATCATATAATTATTGTTATTTAAATTATTTTAAGTACTAGTATAAAAAAAAATTTAATTATGACTGCAGTATGCTGCCATAATCGCTAATTCTTGAATGTCTTTTTTTTAAATTAAGCTAATAAACCTAAAGCTAAATACTCAACAATTTTTTTTCTATAAACCTACCTTATATCGTCGGTTTAAAGGTAAAAGTCACCAAGTATATATTTTTTTAAAGAAAGTTAACTTAATATCTTACTGTAAATGTTCTATCATATAAAAATCTTATTAACTACCTTTATGACCACTAAACCTCTTTAGTCAAATATTAATCTTAATATTGACGGTTTTTCTTTTCCTTTTTATTCCAATTTTTGTCTAAAATTACAGTAGGAGTAGTTAATAAGTTTTTTTTATGATAGCACATGTACAGCAAGCCATTAAGTTAACTACCTTTTAAAAAGAATTGACCTTTAAACAAACGATATTCTAAATTATAACTTTAATTTTTAATATTTCATATTTCAAGTTTGTTATTATAACAGCAGTCGCGTAACAAGTAGTGTAAAATTTTTTAAGGTTATTCAGCATGTACAACTGCACAAAACTTTCTCTTGAATATCTTAATAACAATAAAAAAAACCCATTTGTTTTAAATTTTATCAAATAAGGATACATTATTTTGGCTTACCTGACATGAAGTATTTACTTAAAATTTAAGAATTATTTCAGTATGTTTTATATCCGCTGTTAAAAAAGTGTTTACATATTTTACCTAAAAATAGTAATGGTTAATTAAATTTTATTGTTTTTTAAACCTTACTGGTCTAGGTGTTTTACCTACACAAGGTATTAATCTTACTAAAACAACATTTTATCGAAAACACTTACAAGCAATTTCTTTAGAGAATAAAGAAAGAATATTAAAAATAATGGGTTATTGTTATATATAATTTTTTAAATTTCTTTTTATTTTCCATATTATATTTTAAAAGATAAGAGTGGCTAAATAACTTTTAAGTTTCCGGGTATGTTGCAACTCTGTGAAAGTTAATGGTGATAAGAATAAATAAAAACGTTAAAACTTGGAAAGTGTAAATAATGGCCTAGTATTGTTTTGCAATTTATCATTTTAAATATTTAACCAAGCATCGTCTAGACACAGACTATAAATTGTCGAATTTGGGGAAAATTTACGTCGCAAAAGCAGAGAAAATTGAGAAATACTCTAGGATTAATGGTAAAAAAGAATCTAAGCCGTGAATTATATACTATGGAAAGTGTAGAAATTAGCTGAAATTGTTTTCTACTTTAAATAAATAAGTATTATCTATTTATTTTTTTTTTTTTGGCAAAACCGGAGCCAGGTAGTGACCTGTAATTAATACATGGAATATTTTAAATATATTAAGAATTTAAACAATATAAAAGATAAAAGATTTGTTAACGCGTTGCAAAGTTAGACAATTTATTTCAATAATAGTCTAAAAAAATGTACAAATATTAGAGTACTTTTCAAAATATTTGTTATATAACGATATTTTGCAATGTAATTATAATATTTTTCCGACTTTATTAATACCATATTTAAAAACAGGCATTTTTAAATCTGGCTGAAATTAAATCAAAGTTTGACTAGCCCATAATTCATAAAATATTTATACAGTAATGTTTCTGTACCCCTGTATATTACGGGGTGATATATATTGAATTCGTCAGGAATAGAATTTGCTCACTGGGCACCTGTAAATAACATCTTGTTTTATATCAAAATTTATTTTTGGAAATAGCATCAGTTTGTGCATTGTTGTAAATTTATCGATAGCCCTTAGATACATTCCGTTTATCTTCTTAATACTCTAGACGCTTTTACTGAAAAGGTAAGTGTATTTTTTTATTCATTTGATTTTTTTAGGTTACTTGTTAACAGTTACTTATTGCTTTTTTTAAATTAAAAATATTAACGTATTTATTTTCTCTTTAAGTTTCGCAAAGCCTGGAAACTCCAGATTTGATTGGGTTCGATTTGATTTTTTTTGTTTATATAACTTGACATATTTTATTTTAATTTATCGTAAATTTGACTGCCAGAAAGTGCCAGTAATTAATGTACAGTATAATTTCAGGTAACATAACATGTACCCCTAAAAACGGTAAATAATTTATAACTCAAAAACCGCAAGAGATAGAAAACCAAAATTTTGCACGTTAATTTGCCCTAATGGGCTTAACTTACCGTTAGTAATATTTTTTTAAAGAATTAGCCAGTGGCCTACAATTTAGAGGGTAAATTGTAGTAAAACTTTTATAAAATGGATATTTTTTTCTTTTTGACCCCTTATCTTTAAAGTCCGGTAATTTTTCCATAAATAGGAATTATTTAATTTTTTTATTTAACGAACTGTTTTTAAGTTATTTTAATTTAAAAATATTTTTTTATGTACCTTGTAAGAAAAAAAATTAACCAAAAATTTTACTTTTTTTGGTAAATTATCAGTTTCTCATTATTAAATTTATCGAAATATTTTAAAATAATAATTTAAATAAATAATGTTATGGTTTCGTTTTCATTTTTTTAATTACTAAACTTACCATTATATTGTATTTACCAAATTTGCGTAGTAAGATTTTTAAACTGAATTTGTTTAAAAAACGAAAAAACACAAGAGACATTTTTTATGTAAAATTTGCTAAAACTTTGTAATGTGCCAATAAAAAACCCAAATACATTGCAACACAAAAGTTTTATCGTGTCATACCCCTTAATCCCTAAAATGCTACGCCCCTGGTTAAATTTTGTAAAGATTATACCTGACAGTTAGTTAAGCCCAATAAGCTAAACAAATGTGCAAAATTTGTTTTTTTGTTCTATTGTTTTTTTTTTAATAATTGAAAACTCCATTTTGGGGCACCAAAATAAGAGGGCGTAGCTCCCTTGAGAAGCATTTCCGACCTGTAGTTTATATAACGTTTTTAATTATTTTTAATTGTAGAATGCGCCCCCGTTTTCCAATTAAAAAATGAGACACCCTGTATATATCTTTGATTTACACAAAGTAATAAAATATTAATTGCCTTTTTAAAACTAATCAATACAACCTAGTTTAAATAACAAAATAGTTCTAAAAAATAGCACAAAAATTTTTTCTGTAAACGTTTTATTTATTTCCACCTAGAATCCGTATTTGTCACACTGTGCGACGGGTCGTTATATTTTGTTTTTTTTTTTAATTTAAATTCCTGAACTGGATCAGACCTCAGACGTTAACAAAAAAAAAATAAGAACTAATAAATATACCATTTTACCATAATATTTTTAAGGATACAGTCTTTATCTTTAGTACTACTTGGACATTTTTATATATAAAACACCTTAGAGTTGAATTAGGTGAAGAATATAAACCTTTATTTTTAAAAATAGTGTTGATGGTAATCTTTAAAATTTAATGCATCACATTTAAATTCTATTACAGTGGTTCCCAAACTGGGGGGCGGGCCCCCCTGGGGGGGCGAAAAGCAACATCAAGGGGGCGCGAGAGCTCAGAAAAATTATTAAAAAATCTTTAAAATAACAAAAAATCAGTTCAATATTCAAAAAAAAAG
Source organism: Listronotus oregonensis (assembly GCA_019359885.1). Classification (NCBI taxonomy): domain Eukaryota; kingdom Metazoa; phylum Arthropoda; class Insecta; order Coleoptera; family Curculionidae; genus Listronotus; species Listronotus oregonensis. The sequence goes on from JAHBCN010002220.1 coordinate 92,157, forward strand.
ATTTATATATGGAAACGTCGTCTGCAAGTTCAAACACCATTTTTTTCCTATTGCCGAAATTGGGTTTATTAATGGAGAATAGTGGAAATGCTAAAACGAAGAGATTACAAAAAATATTTTATTTCATCTAAAAAATCCCTTTGATGAATTCCAACGATTTTTTTTTAATTTACATGACAATAAAGAACATAAATATGCTTAAAGTCCTTTTTTAAATTTTTATATAAACATCCTTCCAACAAGAAATGCAAGAACAAGCAATCGACTGAAAACACGACTCAGTGGCGAAAAATAACTGAAAATTTTGTGATTACTAAATTTTGGATTAAATATCTTCCCATCTATCTTTTAATCGCGGAAATGGCTGTGAAATTTTACATACCATTCTCGACAACCTACTTATGTGAATAATAATTTTCTATTTTAATGGAAATTGAAACAAAAAACGGAGCCATCTTGATGTTGCTAGTGACCTACGTTGCGTACTTTTAAAGATAAAACCAAGAATTTCCTTGTTAAGGAAATGCAGCACCATACTTCGCATTAGATTAGATAAGTGTTCAAATGTCATGTTTATAAATAAATGTTTTTTTTTAGTAAAACGAATGTTTCTGTATAGTCGAGGGAAGTGAGGGGCGCGACCACTTCTTAATTTCAAAAAGAGGGCGCCATAGAAAAAAGTTTGGGAACCACTGTTCTATTAGAAATTATAAAAAGTTTTTGTGTCTTTAAATATCTCCGGAAGTATTTAAATATTTCCAAATTCCTTGAAGAGTTGTGGACTCTGCGACGCCAGCATATTGAACAAGTTGGGACTTATTTGTAAAACATACAGAATACATAAAAAGGAAAACCCTTTTTTTTTACTTAAAAGGGAAATCTTAGGTTTTTTAAAGCTGTTATGGCTATGGATATATTATATTTGTTCCAATTGTGGTCATTCTCAAAAGAAACGCCTATAAGATTAAAAGACTGTTCTACTTTAAGATATAAATAAGGATCACTATTGAAAGAATTTTTTCGCGATAGCGAATGAATGAACTAAATTGGGCAATATTTTTGATGCGCTAAACCGATATTAATTAAAGGTCCGTTAAAAGAGATATCTGCTTTATACAGTACTCGCTTTCCAAATTATGCTTAGGGACTGGCTTAAATAACGTACAGTAAAACAAAGTAAAGGGTACTATTGTCACCAAAATTATTAATGAGATTGATAATTGTAGAGAAATAAAGGTTGTCGACGTGAAGATATAATAAAGTTAATGTTAATGCAAAACCTGGGGTACTCCTGCATTTATTTAGTTAAAGCTGGAGAAATCACCATCTACAATAAATAATAAACGTCGATTTAAAAGAATACTGGAGTGCCGAGCACATTTAGGTAGAAGGCCGTAGGAAGAAAGTTTGTTTAGAAACTGAAACAGGTCAAAAGTCCATTTAACAAACACGGCACCAAATTGTCCATAGATGTATGGGAAATAATTCAGTTTTCATGTGGGACCCAGTACCATGATATCCCCCTTCACAAATCCCTATCTTCTGATATTTAGAATATCTGGAAAAGATAAATATATTTTTTTAAATAAATATCAACCAAACAACTATAAATAGATTATTAATATTTATCTGTTATTGACCAAATAAATTAATAAATTTTGGAAAATTGAAATTATATCGTTATTACCTGGGTGGATAAAACAATTATTACTTAAGTTTTGGTTTTAAAATGAAATATAAATATTTTATTATAATTTAATAAAAAAAACTAAAGGGTGTATGCTTATGCTTCATATTATAGATGATACCTGTCATATTTTGGACAATAATGCATGCAAATTTAATTTATTTACTTGTTGTCATCTCGCTTACTAAGTCTCCATACATATATCGTCTTGACCATACAAAATACAACTAAGACATATGGCCTTCCCGCTGAGAGGAAAATCCTATCGTGGCAAATTTAATATATTCTTCGCTACATACATCTTCTGGCAAAATCCATTGTATCTGAAACGGTACGACGGCTAGATTGTCATGTATTTTTCATACGATTTATTGAATTTCCCATCGAGGATTTCCATGAGTTAGAATAAACTCTGACGTTAGGTAAACTTACAATCATTGTCGGAAAAATTGCTCTCGAGTCGGTCGATTGAAAAGTTAAGGCAGTTACGAAAAGTCTAAATTTATAGGTATGTGATTGCCCTGACCTATTTTTGTGTATTTCTGATTCCAGAACTATTAACTTTAATACAAAAATATTGTTTTTTAGGCAAATATAAAATCGAATACATTCTTTTGATAAAAAAGAAAATGTTATTTTTACGTATATGCAAAATAAAATGTCCGTAAACCGTGACCAAAAATGTTGCGGTTGCCTATTCAGAGGTTGAAAAAAATTTTAAAAAAATATCCCTAGAAAAACTCTTGGCGCCGTGTATTTTTAAAATCAATTTTAGATCAAAAACATTTGTTTTTTAAGGTTAGAAAATTTACCAATTTTTTTTTAGTAATCGTAATTTTAACCAAGTTATTACAGCCTTTTAAAATAATTTAATTTGCTACATTAAGGTAGATAAATGTTGGGTTTGTAAAGCAAACCTTTCGATAAACTAGCCCATGCAACTTTGTAGAGAATATCACCAAGTTCCATCCTCATTACGAGTTGCACTTCTAAAATGTGCCATTATTATAAACGCATCTTATTCCGCAGTTTACATTTAAAACGTTTTCTTAAAGTAAAACAACAGTTTTATTTACGTAACTTTATTAACAGAAACACTGTAACTCACCTTTAAAACTCGAAATATGCAAAGTAGTCCCCCACAAAAACTATTATAAGCTTGTAAGGTTCGTTTTGAAAATAGTTTAATGAAGAAAATTTAAAAATTCTCCAAAACAACTATTAAAAAACCAAATACCGCCAACGCCAGCAATGATCAAAGCCTGTCAGTAGTGTCAGTAAAGTCAACTGTCAAACAGAGCTTGATGTTTTGCAACCTATTTTGCCTTATTAAAGGTGTGTTTTTTTGACCATTAACCTGCACTAATTTTGTTTTTTTTGGGAATTTTAGGGGTTATTATAATCAAATTGGTTTACACATTTTCCGCTTTGTTCGGAGCTTAGAAACTTTAAATGGGTCACATGAAAAAATAAATGTAAGCAAAATTTATGAACTTTTTTTAACTTGGCAACATTGTCAATTAGAAAAGAAACCAAGCAGTGAAACCACTACTACAAACCAAAATCGCGTGGTCACGGGCCGAAGGCACTGTACATTAGTTACATACAAAATTATTTGATAAAATAATATTAAAAACATGCATAACTTATTTTAGTTTTTGTATATTGTTTCTTTTGCTATTTATAACGGTCTTATTCTAATTTATTATCTTGTAATATGCAGAAATAAATAGATTTTAAAATATTATTTCAGAGTAACAAAACAAAACTAAAGAAGCCTGAAAGCATACAGTCTACTCAGAAGAACAACAGGGTAAAATAAGCCTAGGTAATCAAAAATAATGGGAAAAGTGTAAAAGGGTTTTAAAAACTTTGTAATAGTAACACAAATCACTGCCAGTCTATCTTTTCGTGTCTCTAACTTTCTGAAAAATCGAAAACAGGTGTTTTTTGATAGACCGCCCGTGCAAAGGGTGCGACTAGCGATATTTTATCCCTAAAACTCGTTGTAGGCCTAAGAAAGGACGATCTGTTTGATAAATTATTGTTGGACGCACGACAAGCCCATAAAGTGGCAAAAGTGATTGCAAGAATGGGAGTTCTTAAAAGTTTTTAGGAAGTTTTTCTTATCTAGCACGTTAAATATTAGATAAGGGTGCGTACGATGTAAAATAGGGACATTAAATCTTTTTATTGAAGTTTTATTGATTTTTTCTTCTAATTTATTTATAAGGCCATTTTGATGCTTTTTTTAACTGTTAGGGATATAGTTTTAGCTAAACTCATAATGAATTAAATTTGTTTAACAATTTGTTCAAATTTTAATTTCTCGAAAAAAATTGTTTTAAAATTGCTAATTTTAAATAAAAAAAATTACAAAAAAGATAAAATTTTAATTTCTGTTAAAGCAGTTGTCTTTATTTAAATTTTGTGATTTAAAAAAGGCTACATAAGAATATTAAAAAATAATATTTAATCCTGTTATAAAAAAAATTAAGGTATTTTTATTTAGGTGCATATGTAATACTGTATGTGTATATGTAAAAAAAAAAGAATTTTTAA
>JAHBCN010002221.1:0-96120 GCA_019359885.1 Listronotus oregonensis
TTAGCTAATACATCTCAAGCTGTCTTTTTGTGTATCTGAAATGAAAAAATAATAATAGTTATAATAGGATAAAAAGGGCGCCCTTAAAAATTGTGACAAAAGAAGCAGATTTAAACAATAATGTATTTTAAAAACGAAATACTGAAAATAACAATAACAAGTACAACAGGAAATATATCTTTTCCATAAAATTTACGTTTTTTTGCTTTTAAATTGAAACTATGATATTTAAAACTACCAGAATGGCATTTTGCAAAATAATCTAGCAGACTTTTTTTAAATATTTCATTTGACTAAAATTCAGTATTTACCAACCTAATTTTTAAAACATTACTCGAAAATGTTTGTAATATTTTCCGTCTATTTTTAAAATTATTACCATTAATATAAATAACATTTTAGAGGTTTTTACAAAATTTGATTCCGGGATAAGTTTTGAATTTTCTATAAGTAAAAACAAAACTATTTAATTAAGTATATTTTTAAAATGGTTCTAACATACTAAAAGATTGTTTTTCAAAAGTTAATAAAGACTATTGTACAGAATGATTCCCAAGTTGACCCTTTTTTTTAACTGTATATGGAACCCATCTAAATAAACAACCTTTTTAGATACCTTTTTTTTAAAACACTAAAAAATAAGGAACCTACATTTATTTAGTGTGTCGAATACGATCCTGTCTTAAGTAAGTTGTCACCGCCAAGAAGTCTTCGGGCTGTAGTGCTTTGGCAAACCGTGATTTTCCCGCAATGTTGTCCATACTTTTTTTTTACTTAAACCGACCTGACTTTCAATCACCCGAGTACTTGGGTCCAAAATGAGCCCGCAAGGGAAACCGTCGCGCGTACAATCTCTAAGCAACGTTTGCAGATTAACGACACTCTACATAAATGAGGAACATATCCACGTATACATTGTTTTTGGATTGTGTCATTTTCGCGATTTAACAATAATTTAAAACTAACATTAATCTTTGCCTCGCTCGGTAAAACCAATGCGACTGATTCATACTGTGTAATTAACAAGACAAAAAACAAGCGTAAATAATAAATAAACAATCTTTTTATGCCCAGGTTTGCGCTAGACACACCTTCAAGTAAATTTATGTAGCTTTGTTATTTTTGGGTTAAAAAAATATATTTAAAATAGTTGCTTATTTTAATTTTTAAAATTTTTCCTCAATTAGAATCATTTTTTGCTAAATGAAATATCTAGTTTAGTTGAGTTTGAATTGACGTTAACGTTAAATAGTATTAGCGTTTGGCACACAAGAGCTTCCTAATATTAACAACATTTCAGTGGACTTTCAAGAGGTTTGCAGGATTTGATTTGGACGAGTAAAAGTTCCCCATAAGTAAAACGACAATTTTATGATGAGTTGGGAGGTACTTAGATCAGAAAATTGCTTTACAACTTCGGTATGTGGCAATTAACACGGAAACTGAAGTATATTTGTCTTGAAATGTCTCGTTCGAATATGAAGTGTCTTCCCCTTCTGCAGGAAATTCCTCAAATCTGTTTAAAACCCCTTTTTTAAAATGTGTGAACTGATAATCTTTAATTTGTAAGAGGGATGATTCTTAATGCACAACACTTCCCCATTTTTATATTTCTTGCCTAATGGTTTTTTAAGTGATCGAAAATAAGAGGGTGTATAACATGTAACTTTGTAATAAAATACCGTTTAGAACCTTGCAGTAATAACAATTTTCCAAAGCAGTTAAGTGGAACCTAAATAACATAAACTTTGTTTAAAAGTTTTAAGAATATTAATTTGCTTATTCATTTTTTTTTTATATAACATAGAGGTTTAAAAAATATTGTACTTTACTAAAATGCTATGTGATTTAATGAGATACCTACAATGCATTACATCTTGGGGTAATATATTTTCTGCCCTAGCGAATCGATCTTCAAATTCAAATTGCCAAAAAAATAACTTTTTAATTTTTTTGGAACAGAAACTGGCCTTGGGTGACCAAAAAACCCCAGCACGAGGGCAAACCAGGGAATGGATCGAAAACAAACATGGGAATACGGGGATCCTCGTAAGACATGGAAAAACTTCATAAGGGGGCCCCTCCAAAAAAACGAAGGAAAAACTACTTGAAAGTAGGAAAAGACTTCGCATAACAGTAGAGCTGCTAACAGGACACGATAACCTGAGAGGACACCTGCACAAGACAACCTACCATATCTGTGCGAATGTGAAGCGTTAAATCACAAAGACAGGCATTATTTGGGCAACCCTAGACGGCTCACAGGAATATATCAACCAACTAGTCTTGGGGTTATAAGACTTTAAAAAGGGAAAAAGACCAATGGGAGGATTGGTATAAAGATAATGGGAGCACAAAAAGCCCCAGAGGCTCGCTGCCTCCGGTATAAATCTAGACGGCTACCAGGAAAGAGGAAGAAGAAGTTCGTAATGACACAGCCCATTTATTTGAAATCTATAAGGATAATATTAAATGTCTGAGAATGTCACTGTTTTGCATTTTGACATTTTGTCGGTGTCAAAAAATTTTCTTATTCATTTTTTATATAGCCATGTATTTTGATTTTGAATTTTAAGGAAATCGGTCAATTTCTTACGAGTCGTTTACATAAACGGCAATGTATAATGCAGAATGCAGATCGATTTTAAAAAATGAAAAAGTTATAACGGAATTTGAAAATAGATTATAGATATTATTAATTCATAAAAACTGTTGGAGATACATCACTCCGAAACGTTGTGTATCAATTAAAAATAGAAGACAATAAAGTCAAGATTTTAGCCTTATTGAGATAATAATTTTGTTTAAAACAAAAAAAAATGCATTATGTGGTCTAATCAAATAAATCAGCATTTTAATAAACACAGTTTGTTTACTTTTTGTTTTTTTTTTCTGTGTTAAATTGAAAAAAAGGGGTGATGTCACTTGAATTTTAAATGTTTATGTGGGGCGCCTAAGCGGTGACTCACCCCTTGACTGAAGTATGGTGGTTCTAACTCCTCAATTACAAAATTTGTGCCAAATTACAGTTTTTCAACTATTTTTTTTTTTAAAGATATTTGCTTTTAAAGCTTTTAAATTGACCCCCCTATAAACAAAGTTTATTTTAAACCACAACTAAAAAATGTAAAAACAAAATAATTAGCACCTATCCCCAGTTAATTAAAAATTTAAAATGCAAAACATTTCTTTGGAATTGAAACTTATCTGCAAATCTAGTCTGCTAAAACATTTAACTTATCTGATTTTGTTTAATGCGAACCAATTCAAAATGGTTCATTACCCAAGCTTTTTTTCTAATGAAATTAACTGCACTAAAATGATATGAAAGTATAACCTTATTTTTGGGGTTATTACTTATTATGTTTATTATTTCTCAAGTCTTCCACCCAATTTATTTATACTTATACGGATAGTAAATTTTAGCAAATCTTTCTTTAATTTTAAAAAAGATAAATTAAAAATTTTTTTTTTCACTGCCTTGGGATATACATTTTAACGACGACTGATGCCTTTAAAAAAAAAGAAGTAGGTACCATAACAATATCATATCACGTTTGAAAATATTAATTCCGTGACATCAAAATCATCAGAAGAAACTTCTACTAATAAGCCATCTAATTTGAAAAATGAGTTGCAATAATTCTATGTTGATGCTTTAGATAGTCCATATCAGGGAAAATTAGTTTTATAGAGAAAATATTCAAACAATTCTTTTATAACAGATAACTTAAAAAGAAAACAGCATCAACAAAAATGTACCGTTTTCTTAAAAAATATCGATGAACAAAAATAAAGAAAATATGCATAGTACTGTTAACAAAATGTGGAAAAAATCATCTGGATACGAATGGTTCCAAAACTGGCGGGGAAGTGAAGCAGCAATACAGTAAAATGAGGAATTCACAATTCTCCATTTCACTAAAAACTCAGTTCTGTATTTCAAAGAAAAATATATCTTTCTCACTGTGCAAAAGAAAATAAGAGGAGGGCTTATAAAAATAAGCAATCTGCAGAATAACAGACATCCAGGCGCCCTTAGGCATTTGAAACCCCAAGGGTCTTTCAACTGACAGGGAATGACAAAATGAACAGGAAGTCCTGGGAAACTACAGGATAACTCTCCTGTGGGTACCAGGAAATTGGGAATCAAGGCAACGAAAAAGCGGATAAGCTGGCAAAACGGGATCATCCACATCATATTTTGGACCGAACCTGCCCTTGGAGTGACCAAAACCACAGCACGAGGGCAAACCAGGAAGGGGATCCAAAATAAACACAGTAGTTAAGGGCGTTAAATCGACAAATCAGGCATTATTTGGGCAACCGAAAATGAGCCCACAGGAATATATCAACCAACCAGTCTCGGGCAAAGAATATAAACCTCAATAAGAAGCGACATTATTCAAGTCCCAAAATTTTAGGGGGGGTAAGCTGTTTAACTGTCAACCCGTTTTGCCGGCCCAAGTCCGGGATTACATATTTCTTTAGTCTTTTTAAGTTTTATTGCTGTTTCTTTTCGTTTCGTTCAGTTTTTGGATATCTTTAAAAAAAAGCACTAAATGTGCATAGTAATTGTGATACTCGTAAAAATTTAGATCACAACGCGAATCTTTAGTGTTAATTCTTTGTTAATATAACAGTGTGGATCAGCCAAATGAAATAAATTCAATATTAAATAAATGGGGACTTATTCGAAAAATGCTCGGACATGTCGATTGGTAATTTTAAGTGCGCATTTTTTCAACAAAACTGTTTATACAGGGTGCGTCATGTGACGGTGGCCACTATCAACTTTCTTAATTTAAATGCAACACCCTGTATATTATTCAATTTTTTGTTTTTCAAAGCATTCTAGACATATTTTATGTACAATGTCCTTTACCTCTCTTCAACTGTTTTGTAAATATTAAGCGTTTTCAGGTTTACTGCATCTATTCGCGAGGGTTACTTTTTGTGCAATACCTACTAGAGGCAGCCGTGCCGCTCGGCTGTCGGACAAGCGTCGCGGAGTAAGAAGAATAGCTGTATAACATTTCTCTCGCGCCTTGTGCTCATTAATTGGCGGAAGGGGTGTATACACCGCCGACAAATATATTTTTGCTTGTCTCTCGCACGCTTGTTCCCAAGGCTGCCTCTAGTAGGTATATGCACAAAAAGTAACTTTCAAGAAAGTGGCAAGCATGCAAGCACAATACATCCAAAAGCACCTAATATTTCCAAAATAGTTAAAAATAGGAATAGAACATTGTACATAAAATATATATCTGAAGAATCCAAAAATTGACTAATATACAGGGCGTTGCATTTAAATTAGAAAGTTAGTGCTTTCCACTTTACTGACACACCTTGTATAAAAGTATTTAATGAAAAAAAAGCAACAAAGACCGATACACGTGTCCGAGGTTTTTTCGAACAAGCTCCGTTTATTTATTATTGAATTTATTCCATTTGGCTGATACACACTGTATTATAAAGCCTACGACACTACAAAAACATTCATGGAGCGTTGCAGCACCTCCCGATTTGTTTATTAAATATGTTTATGATTTGGAACATGCTTTTAAAACTAAGTTTAAAGACATTTGTATAAAACAGGAAGTTTCACATAAACTCTTAAATGAAATGGAAAAAATAAATTTGCCCACCATGCAATGATTTCCCAAAAATGTAAATTATAAAATAATTTATTAAGCTTAAAATATTTTATATGATGAAATATACCAATCGTGATCTAAAGTACCAGCCAAAGATAAGAAAACTAAAAATTATATCACACATATAATTAATTTATAGTCACGTAACAAGTCAATGTAACTTTCAGATTTTGTCATTTCAATAAACTGTCTGCCTACTTTTTTTTTAAAATCACTATTTTTCATCTCACCTTGAACATTCAAGCTCTAACCTTGACATTTAGCCTTTAAAAAACTAAAATTGTTTATTTTAGTGATGTTTCGAGCCACCTTGATTATTAAGTTTTCCACTCTATTCTTTCCAAAATATCTGAGATTTTTTCCAAATCATAAACCTACTTTCAAATTTAATTAATTTAATGGAGAACCCTCTTTTTATTAAAGCATGCTGTACATTGTATATTAATATATTCTTACTAAGAATATTTGTTGTTGTTACCAATATAGGAAATGCTAAATTATATGTTTATGTAATAAAAAAATTAAACTACATTGTAGTGTTTTTTTACAGTAAAAATAAAAGGATATACATTGATAGTAAAGTATTAAGGTGTATAGGTACCATTTTACAAAAAAAACATCCCTCCCTGAATTCTTGACCCCAGAAACCCATAGAATCAGATACCTTAAAACTTTTTTCTCTTTTTTTTTTTGAAATGGGAGATGCACATCAAAAGTAATTAGCGGAAGCAAAAAACTGTATACTATTAGTTTTTTTTCCAAAATGTTATACAGTCAAATTAGTTAGATGTAAAATGGATTACAAAATTTAATTCTGCATAGGTACTCGAAGGCCTCAAAAACCATATATTAACAGTTACTTATTGTTTTATTACAATTTTGAAATAAAGATTTCTTATAATTATTTTACATCTGTTCACACAAAAATTACATAATATTAATTTTTAAGAAAAATTGCAACATTAATCCCCTGTAAAGATCGCTTTGCCCAAAACTAATTTTTCTCAAAAATAATCTAATCTTTTTTGAGAATAACCAACCCTAAAAAGACTGCAAAAAAAACTCCTTGAAAGGGACGATTTTCCGGGACTGCAATGTATAGTTATATATATAAATTTTTCCCGTGTAAAACTGAATTTTTACCGTTGATATTTCTCTCAGTGTACCCCCAAGCTGTTTAAGTGTCATTTCGTCTACACGTGACGTCAGAAATTTGTTTCCCATATAACCAATGCTATTGGAAACTTTATGTCGCTTCTTATTGAGGTTTATATTCTTTGTCTCGGGGTTATACAGACTTGTAGAAGGAACAAGATTAATGGAAGGATTGGTATAAAACATAATGAGAGATTAGGCACAAAAAGCCCAAGAGGCTGCGCTGCCTCTGGTAGTAAATCTAAGACGAATCCCGGGAAAAAAGAAGAAGAAGAAGTAAAAACTTGTTATTTAATATCGTAAACGACATGTAAGAAACAATTAAAATTGGGCAGTTATGTATAATTCAATATCCGCTTTAAAAATACTACTAACATGTTATGTCTTAAATTTGAGACAAACTGTATAATTATTTATTTCATAGAAAAAAGCGCGACTAAAGATGCTAATTGGCGGGTCTGAGCGTTGTTTCAAAAATAACTTGTTTTTGATATACGCACCAAAAAATAAAATTTCAACATTTAGTTAATAAAACAAACTTATTAAAAACTCTAAAAATCAACTTATTAAATGACCGACCAGAGTAAAAAATTCTATGTTGTTTTACAGTCCTTTAAATTAAATTATCGTTTTATTAAAAAAGCACTCCTTTATTTCTTTAATTAATATAAATATATGTACATCGTGGTTTAGTTTTTCCCAATTTTAAAATATAATTTCACGAAACTGCAGTCACAATTTTCTGTAAAACATACAGTGATACATTTTATTTCTCCCTTTTAAAAAAAATAATTATGTTTATTGATGGAAACACCTGTAACATACCACCCTGTATAAAATCCTTCATAAATCGTGATTCAGTTACAAATAGCACACAACTTTTACCATAAACACGTTCATATTCTCGTTAAACATACATTTTTACCTCCGGTGAGAACGCCTGCCTATCTTAATCAGAGAAGTACTCAAACGTATAATTAAATGCTATAAAATGATTTGTGGCAATTTCAAAACCAATTAGTCAAGATTCTCGAGGTATATAGCCCGGCACGTATGTAAATGTTAAATACTATCTCGCTTAAAACTGTAATTTGAAACGGGATATCTGCTGGCATTTACCTTGCCGGTTATCTCTACCGTAACGTTTCTCTCCACTCACGAATATCTAGTGACCCCTGAACGACACGGGTTATGAATTATTAGCAAATTCCTTTAATTTTTTTTACATTTTCGTTCCTTTCTAGTACTGATAGATGCAGAAAAAAGAGAAACAACAATTAAGAAATACCCATTTAAAAAATATTTGTTGAGAGTCACACCAGTCAGTTAATTTTTTCAAATCTGACCTCAAATTTATGATCAGTGGCCTTAAACCTTCTATGTACCGAATCTGAAGTAAATCGGAAAAGTGTTGGATATTTTTTCACCTGGAAGCCGTCTAGATTTACTACCAGAGGCAGCGCAGTCTCCTGGGTTTTGTGTGCCTAATCTTCCATTTTCTTCTATACCAATCCTTCCACTAGTCTTGTTCCTTTTACAAGGTTATCATAAAGTAAGGAATATATTTCAGATTATTATGTATTTTAAACAAACTAAGTTGACAACAAAATGTGAAAGAAAATCTATTACTTAAATAATGGGATTTTATATGTCAAACAGTGGTTAACGCAAATGTTCGATATATCGTCCATTTTGCTGATGTACGATTACCAATTGTTCCTCCAAATTGTACACAGTTTTATTTAGCATTTCTGGTTGAATTGCAGTAATTTGCTCCCTAATAGAGTGTTTTAATTCCTCCAGCGTTGTTGGTCGTGTTCTAAACACTAATTTTTTTAAGATCAGGCGATCTTGAAGACCATGAATTTAAAAAAGCTGCTTATAGCACGACCTTCAAAAACAGCAGTTAACAATTTTTTAACTGGTCGGTAAATATGCGGGGGTGCTCCGTCCTGCATAAAAATCATATTGTCAATTCCTTGGTGCTTGTTTTGTATACGTGAAATGGCATAGTCTAATAACAACTGCAGGTATCGTTCGCCAGCAACAGTTACAGATACGGCCTCCTCATTCTGTATCTCCTCAAAGGAGTATGGAACAATGATAAAATTAGCTGTAAAACTGCACCAAACAGTAACTTTCTTATCATGAAGACCTTCCTGAACGATTTCATGTGGATTATCTGTTGACCATATTTTACAGTTTTGCGTATTGACTATACCATTTAAAGAAAAATGGGCTTCATCTGTCCATAAAATATGGGATAGCCATTCGGGTTCAATTTCCATCTGAGCCAATATTCGCAAAGAAACATCATTCCTGATAGGAAAATCGAAATTTTTTAATTCAAGCAGCAGTTTCAGGCTATATTGATACATTTTTAGAATATTGCGTAAAATTTTCCAAACCGAAGTGTATTTGCAGTCGTTTAGATATCGAATTCAAACTACTGGTTGCTAGCGGATTAGTGTTGGCTATGTTTTGGATTTCCCGAAGAACTTCTGCAACTTGAACATCGCTAATTCTTGATCTTCCTGATCTCGGTAGGTCAGTTTTAGCCCCTGGTCTTTCAAATTTGCTAATCAAATTACCATACGCTTACATTTGACAAGGTGAGAGGTTTTAATAAACAAATTTTCTAATATTCTAAATGGTATTTTTGTAAATTGTTGGTATTTTTAGACCTGTTTTTTTAAGATTAGGAAGTTTCTATGATGTGATCATTTAATACGGACACCGGATTCGTGTTCCGCAGAAAAAATACTTCAGGATACATACCTCGCATGTAAAGTACGAACCTCTTTTTTGTGAAACTGTGTAATAATCCTGATAATTTCCAAAGTAAACAGACTTTCATTTAATCAAATAATTTAAATGTACTGCCCAAAGGTTACGGACTTAAAACTTAATTGAGGTGTTTCAATTTCATTTGTAAAATCCATAATATTAAATATTTTTTGTTTTCTTTCTTATACATATATACATACGTATTTTACTACATACATTTTTATATTAAACAAGAATATGCCATCATTCCAAAAGAACCCTTATAAAACTTAAAACATTTCATTAAATTCCGTATTCAAAATCCTAGCTGGTAATGTCACGACCCCAAAATAAGCATTATACCTCATTTCATTCGCAGAAAACACAAAGCTATAAAAGGCTTTCGTTAGCATCAAAAGTTCAAAGCGATTTTTCAGAAAGACTGGAATATATGAAACAGTTTATGAAAAGGGAACGAGAAAAGTATTTTTCCTATATGAATACCTTGTGTTAAATTTGTTTCGGAAAATTTAATTATTTTTCTTGTGTAACACTATATATTTGATATTTTCAAATGCAGGAATATGAAGTTATATTTTATATTCCAGATGATTTATAATTAACCTCAAAATCAAAGAACATCATTTTGCAAGACTCGGTGACTAAAAGTGAAAAAATAAAAAATTATGTACTAAGGTTGATAAATCGAAAGAAATAATTACGGGAATGCAAGACAGTCCAAAATCATCAATTCAAACCCAAGACCTTAAATTCGTCTATAATAATATAAAAATATGAACATTTTTTCTCAATATCTATATTCTTCAGTTTACAGATCTTGATTCTGAAACCTTTAAAAATGAATATCATTAACCTCAAAACCTTAAAACATATCCTTGCAAGCATAACTCACGGTTATTTATGGATTTGAGGTCTAGTCTTACAAGTTTGCGGTTAGATTCTTATGTTTAATAGTTTGAGGTTGAGGTTTGCGGATAAGAGATATGTATCTCAAAGAATCAACTTCATACCTATTATATGAGCCGTTTCTTTGGGGGTTGCGTTTGTAAGTTTAGGTTTTAAAGTTTTAAGGTTAGTTTCTGTTTAGAGGTTAGGCTTTAAGGTATTCAATTTGGGATGTCCCAGAGTCAGGATATGGAGTCTGGAGAATAGAAATAACAGTCATGTTTTTAAAGAAGATGTTTGTATGATAGTTTCAGGATATGATCGATGAATTTGAGGTTCGGGTTTGGATTTAGTCACCAAGAATTTTTGAAACGAGTTTCTTGCGTTTGATGTCAATGAGTTATATATCAATTTCAGTTGACTTAGGGGTAAATATAACATTTATCTTATCAGAAATATAAAATATAACTCCATATTTCCCACTGTGCATCAGCTTTAACTTTTGGCCTTAAGGGCTTATTTTGCAAAGAAATATTATTACTTAGCATAGTGACTATGAATCAATGAGTCAGTCAATAGTAAAATGGGCGATTTTTAGGTTCAAATATATCAGAATCCATTCGAGCTTTCCTAATTTTTTACAAGTAATTAGAATAATTATGTAAATTCATATTTTCATACCTTTGTATGGAATGAACACAAAGTTATAATAGGGAAGAAAACACTCTGAAATGTTTTTCCTGATACATACAATATAGAAAGAAAGATCGTAAGTGCATTGTAAATTTTTAAAGCTAGTTAATACCAGGACACGAACATCGCTAAAACTCTTTGAAAATCGTGCCTGTCAGGTACTCGGGGCCCATAAAATTTACCTTTGTTTATTTTGTCCTCGGCAACGGCTTGCTTGCTAACCGCGGATTCTGTATCTTGGGCTACCATCTTCTGCCTGACCGGTTAAACATACACTTACGGCACACGAGATGGTATTAGGGAAGTTGCTTGTTTAACTTTTGGTCTTGTTGCAGAATTGGTCCCAGATAAATTAGTTCTGATTTCGTGCAACCCGTTTTTTTCTGTCGCGATTTTTCTTTAATTAAATTTAATGAAGATTTACCTAAATGCGTTGAAGGGTAAAGTTAGATAAGTAAGGAAATATTTTTTAATTAACCGGAAAAATGTTTGTTTTTAAAGGATATTTTGTTATTATTATATCAAGTCCCAAAATTTATTTTTTATGCCACAACCACAACTAGCCATAACTAAGTACAACTTTTTTTTCTTCAGATTTATGTACCCAAATTTAAAACAGTTTTTTTTTCTAAATAAACAAATAATCACCCAAAAATTATGCCCATAAAATTGCTTTAATGCTTGCAATAATAACTGTGTTTCCAAAATCGCAGACCTGTCACCAGATTAAATATATTTCATGTCACCAAAATAATTGCATCACTTAATTCGGTATGATCTAATTAGTTCTGGTGTTGCAATTTTATTGTTTGGTCATTAGTTGCATTTTAGATTAATTAGACATACATTTACAGAAAAAAAAGTCTCAAGTTTGGTTTTAACAAGTTTGATAGATCTATCATGTAAAGAACATATCAATTTATATGATATCTAAGAAGTAAATAATTTTATGACTGATTAAGTCACACCCGATAAGTAATTACGTTACAAATAGTGTAACATCCGATCTGGGTATAGTAAAAGACGAAGTAAAAAATAATTATTTTTTTTAAACTGGTAGTCCATGTTGCTCTATTAAGTGCTTTCAGAGGAGGATTATATTGGCTGATTGCTTGGGGTAAAAGCCTTAAAAATACCTTCAAAAGAATGACAGATCTTCTGTAGGTCGTCGATGGATAAGAGAAGAAAAAGTGTGGTTATTAATAATGGATTAATCTTTTCTCGATAAAATCAAGAAGCCTAGGAGTTATAGGACACGCCATTTCCCAAATATGGGAACAGTTTTTCAAGCAGGGTTGATTTAGGATACATACAGAGAATATAGATCGGAAAGGAAGAAATACTTTCAAGCACAAAAAATAAATCTCCTCCTTTTTGAAGCTGTTGTGACTATGAATATAGTGTGCATACAGATCAGAAGAAAAGAAATACTTTCTAGCTCAAAAAAGAAATTTAAGCCTTTTCGAAGCTACTATAGCAATGGAAATAGTCTGCATACAGATCAGCAAGGAAGAAATACTTTCTAGCTCAAAAAAGGGATCCAAGCCTTTTCGAAGCTGCTGTGACAATGGATATAGTGTGCATACAGACCAGAAAGAAAGAAATACTTTCTAGCTCAAAAAACAAAACCAAGCCTTTTTGAAGCTGATGTGTCAATGAAAATAGTGTGCATGCAGATCAGAAAGGAAGAGATACTTTCTAGTTCAAAAAAAAAAAAAACCAAACCTATTCAAAGCTACTGTGGCAATGGTATAGTGTGCATGCAGATCAGAAAGGAAGAAATACTTTTTAGCTCAAAAAAAAATCCAAGTTTTTGAAATTGCTGTGACTATGGACATAGTGTGCATACAGATCAGAAAGGAAGACATACTTTCTAGCTCGAACAAGAAATTTAAGTCTTTTCGAAGCTACTGTATCAATGAGACACAATAGACCGATCGGTCGCGGTGAAAGGGTGTTATACCCACTCACTTTAAACCTACCTACTGTATCAATGAAAATAGTGTGCATACAGATCAAAAAAGAAAAAATACTTTTTAGTTCAAAAAAACAATCCAAGTCTTTTCAAAGCTACTGTGAAAATAAATATAGAGTGCATACAGATCAGAAAGAAAGAAATACTTTCTAGCTCAAAAAAAACCCAAGTCTTTTCGAAGCTTCTGTCGCAATGGTATAGTGTGCATGCTGGTCAGAAAGAAAGAAATACTTTCTAGCTCAAAAAAGAAATAAAATCTTTTCGAAATTGCTGTGACTATGGATGTACTATGCATACAGATCAGAAAGAAAAAACTACCTTTTAGCTTAAAAAAAAGAAGTCCAAGTCTTTTCAAAGCTGCTGTGACTATGGATATATTGTGCTTGCTAATTAAAGTCATTTTCGAAAGTAACACCCACGAGGTTAAATAAATATTGTGTTTTTGAGAACGCTGATGTGATGAAGAAATAAAGGTATTACCTGCTTTAAGCCCTAGGGCACCCAGACTTAAAGTGTGCCCTTTAACAATAACTAATTTACATTAATTAAAAAAAAAAAACTGGAGAGCCCAGAACAAAGTTTAGGTGTAAGATCGTAGTAAGGAAGTCGTAGATATGTTAAGAAAAATTATCTGGAGTTTACCGATGAACTCAAGAGAATCTTGTTTTTTTTGCCAAATACAAACATAAAAGTAATTTTAATATTATTATCATTATAATTTTAATTAGTAAACAACAACAGACACGGTATCCTTCTTAAGAAAATTATTACTGAAATTCTATTATTTATTTGTACCTATTACTATTCTATTCAGCAAATCCTATTGTTCCCAGATTTGTCTTAGAGTCCCTTAGTTGGTCTAAAATAAATGTTAACTATACGTACAAATAACACTGCAACTAAATTTTAAGACTAGCTTTTGATATCTCAAATTAAAATTACTGAACAAGTCCTATGTTTTTGTTTATTTAAAGATATTCTTAGAGTTTAGTTTATTTTTATTATGATCAAAAACAAGGTGGTGTAATACGTTACTAAAGGGTTAAAAGTTCCTAACCTATTTTACTTACTATTTTTAAAATGTAACTAGGAAAATTTGTTGTCGTCTGAAGGCGAAAACTAATCTGAAACAAAGCAAAACATTTTATATAAAATATAGTTGTTTTTTGTAATTATAACGAAAAAAAATATGTAATTTAAAAACATTAATAAACAGATGCACATAGGTGAGCATTCTGATACCTTTTATTATAATAAATAGGTTTTGAAATATATGGCACCTCCCATTAGGTTTTCTTGATCAATGCAGTCTCAAAAAAATAATTAAAAAGTATGTAAAAAAATAACCCAGGACTAATATAACAATGACATGTGTCTAAATATTATCCATCAGTCACACATTCAATAAAATCTATATATCTACCTAAACATTTTTTGCTCCAAGTTGGGTATATTTTAAATGCTCCAAAAAATCTACATATACATAAAAATAATACTAATAATAAAAAATATATTTTTTGTAATCTAGAGAGACTGACATAAATGCCAAGAAAACTTAGAGAAAAGGTTTTTTTTTTGTGACAGAACTCTCCTCCTTCCTTATACGTATTACTTTATATAAATGCTGGAATTACGAAAAGGTAAGTCTTTCAATCAGAAAAATAATGAAAGAAAGTATTTTTTTATGATATTACTTATAGCCCAATCAAATAGTACATTGTAGTAAGCATAAAATAGGCTATTTAGTTTTATTGTTTTAATTGGTCAATTAGGGTGCTAACAACAGTAATCTGTGGTTTCCCACCAAAATTTTTGATGGGAGAACTTTGACAGCCCAAAAACCATAATTTTTTAAAACTTTTTTCAGTTATTTCGATATATCTCGAAAACTAATGATCCTATTGATTTTTTTTATTTTGTGCTTTTTAAAAAAGCATTTTCTATAATTTTTACTTTATAAAGTCTCGTCTAACTCTAAGATTGTCTATTTTTGCCAACATTGCAAAAAATCGCCAAATCATCCTATTAACTCATTTACATTTCTTTATAACTCTTTATAACATAAAATTAATGAAGGTTGAAAATGGTTGACTTAAAAAAGTCAATAAAGTTTGTGTTTATGAAAGAAGATGAAGACTTAGTTCGAAATGGGGAATATATTATTAACACATCAATAAACGCCTTAAAACTTTATGAGCTTATCTGTGAAGGTAATTCTGTAAAAATCTTATACGAAGTGCTATTTACCATATTTGATGGAAGTGTTTTAAATATAGTGATTTAAATATATTGGTTTGTCAAGTATTGTTGAATACGTTTTTTTGAGTGCCTGCTGCACATACCGTATCGATTAGAAATTAAAAGTTGGTAAGTCAAAGGCAAAGAAAATAAAAAAATATTTGAAAACAACAAAAAAAAAAGAATCCAGAGTGAATTTTAATCTAGAATGGGTCTAATAATTATAAACATAAGCCTGGGTATGACCCCACAAATGATGGAAATACTGCTGGGCGTTTTTTCCATAACCCACAAATTAGTACAGAAATCACAGGAGTAAATTGTGAATTAATTGAAAATGTTTGTTTAATTTTAAAAATCATAGCATCTGGCTATAAAATTAATACAAATAAATTTAAATTTTTATTAGATCAGACAAGAATATTACATTTTTCATTGTATAATTAGTACTATATGCCAAGTACAGTTCAAAAGGTATTCACGGGGGTGATATAATCGAATTTTTCGACTTACCAGTTGGTCAGCTTTCGGGGAATGCTTTGGAAGAAAGACATGAAGAATGTCGAAAAATTCGATTAAATAATGCCCGTAAGTGCTCTAGAATATCTGCGAATACTGATATAATTAGAACGCCTTTGTTAACATTCGATCCCCATTTAGCTAGCCTCAGAAAATTTAAATCTAAGGAAAACTCTACCAAATTCGATTTTCAGTTAGAAAAGTATGTGTTTATTAAACATCCTGTGGATTCCCTTATTTCTTTCGATTTTTCGTAACTTAAATTCAATTGAAGAATCAAGTAGTTCTGATTCAGAATAATTAACCTAAAATTTTATTCATGATTCATTTTTGATTATTTATTTTGTTTTGCAAGCTATTGCTAATTTTAAGAATTGGTTTTTATGTTAAATTGTTTTATATTAAAATTCATTTACTTACATTAATATGTTTTATTTTATAATTTTAACAAAATAAGTAAGCTCTGTTATAATATGTTAAAAACCCCAACCAAAATAAGAAATCGACGAATCTAAGCGTTTCTTTCGAGAAAAAGCACCCACATTTTAAATGAATTTATATTTTTTTTAGGGGCACACTGTGTGCCCAGACGTGGTACCAAAACTTTAACAACCCCTTAGAAAGTATTAGCGATGGGCTGTGGATAACAATTTATGTTTGTTTTAAAATTGCATTTGGTGTAATCAGAGTTATGATTTTTGTCCCGTAATACCATAAGATCGTAACACTGTGCGTCACCCCTTCCTCCTACCTACGCCCCTCCCACCTTCACTTCTCCTCTTTAAAAAACCAAAGCTAGGGCTTTTTTAAGTCAATTATTTTCAACCCTAATTAATTTTATGAATCTTATAATACTTTGGACGACTTATAAAGAAATATGAAGGAGCATTTGGTGATTTTTTGCAATGTTGGCAAAAATAGACTAGATTTTTTGACGGGCTGTAGCTCGCTTGCTATTAGAGTTAGACGAGACTTTAGTAATGGAAGATTGTAGGAAATTTAATGCTCTTTAAGAAACTGCAAAATAAAAAAATCGATAGGACTATTAGTTTCCGAGATATATCGAAAAAACTGAAAAAGTCCAAAAAATTCGTGGTTTTTGGACTGTCAAAAGTTCTTACTGTTGTTAGCACCCTAATAGATCAATTAAAACAATATAACTAAATAGCATATTTCATGCTTACTTGGGCTCTATTTTAAATGACAATTTGATTGGGCTATTAATATTTAAGATGGTTTTAAATACTTCGCATCCCTATTTGCTAAAAAATAACGTGTAGGAATACCGTTTATTTAATTCATTTCATCCGAAAACTCCTCAAATGGTAAACTTATGTCCATGATCTACCGGTTAAGCAGAAAAAACACCGAACGAGTCAACGTAAAGCGTTGTCGTGCTTTACCCAGTCGTGGGCGAGAATTGTCCTTTTTTCTTTGAATTTTCTCGGTCCATGTTGTCTCCTAGCGACTCCTTCGAGATGACAGATATCAACAAGCGTGTGGGTGAAGCGAGCGCGATCGTTTACTTTGAGAAGCGTGATGTATTGAGATGATCTTTGAGGCGTTTAATTATCTATTGTTTACATTTACATACTATATACTTAAGTAGATGAAGAAGGGTCTTAAATATAAGTTTTTATAAAATTTCTATAGAAAGATGATATTTACGCTAATAAAAGTAATTGAAAAATTAATTTTTTCAGCAGCAATAATATTAGGGCTCGAACAGACGAGCCACTCTGTCGCGCCACAGAGTGGTGGCACAGAGTGGCCAATCAGCAGTTCTTATGTAAACTCCGTGTTTATAGAAAAATTCATTCAGACGAGCGTTTCTGCAGCGACACAGTAGCCGTCAAACGCCGATCCTCGCCACGCGTGGCAACCACTTCTGTACTAAACGCATTCAGACGGACCACTTTTGGAAGCGCCACTGCAGTTTGGTTTTGATAGTCAGGGGTGACGGTAGACGTAAAGATAAATTTTTATAGCGACAGGTTTATTATTGAAATTCATAATCGAGAAGCTATTTGGTGTCTTGTCTGCCAATATATGGTTCTATTAAATTTAGTAGCTCCTTAAAAGTCCCTTCTGACATTCGAAAGTAATCAAAAAACTTCGCAGGATCTGCTCGTAACCTTAGCATTGGTGTATAATACTGCCCAACGGATATTCTCTCTGAGGTTATCGGATGCATCCATAACGTACAACGCAACGTCTAGAACGTTTCCGTCGACGGCGTAAGAGAAAAGCAAGAAGTAGATTTTCTTCATCCGACTCCATAAACACTATGGAAATTTAGGATCAAGGAATGGTATATGTTTGGCAACCTTCGCCACCGTACTAAGCTTTTAGTAAATAAAATTACCAGTTCAGACGAACGACTTTGTGGAGCGACTCTGTGGTGACACAAAGTGGTCCAAATCGGCCACTCTGTGTCACCACACTGTGGCGCGACAAAGTGGCTCGTCTGTTCGAGCCCTTATACCTAGTGCTCTACTCTACTGTTTCATTTTATTTCTGCTAAAGTAACGCTCGACGCTTTTCTAAGTTAACAGGTTCATGGCACCTATTTTTTTATTGGCTCAAAATAATCCGGTGAATAACGGTCCCTCAAATATTTTTTTTTATACGAAATTCTATAACAGAGTTATAAGCATTTAAAATTTAAAAACTTTTCCTCGAAAAGGGTATTTACGTCACAATTAGCTACCATACGTATTTACAACACCTGATCGACAGAGGCGACCGGGGCTAAGTTCCAATATTACATCTTGGAACGGAGTGAATAAAATACCAAGAGGAGCTATTCCCGATACTGAAACACTTTTAATTTTCAATCAGTGGATAAGTGCCATTTTGATTTGTTTATTTAAAAAGTAAAATACTGCAATTTGTTCAATTTCGTTGGACAAAAACACATTAAGAAAGAGCGTATTTTTATTGGTTTAAAAAGTCAGTCACTGTGGTTACAACAATAGAAATATATTGCATTGATTCAAAGAGACAGTAATTATGATTACTTACGAGGTGTTTTTCTTAAATGACAATGTTTTGAGAGCTTTAATCCCTTTTTGTATTTTTTTTTGTGGTAATTGCAATTGGTTTTTATGGTGTAATTGTAATTACCCTTTTCATTTATTATGTTGCATATTTAATTGACATTAAACCGATTTATCCCAACAAAGATGTGCATTTCCAGAACTGGCCAAGGTACAGAGACTTGCTTGCTTACCTATAACAGGGGCAATTAAAACAACCCTAACAGCAGCCACGGGGTGTCTCATTGACCTTCCACCACTTAACCTCATAGTAATTGGAGAGGCAAGAATGGGCTACTTCCGGCTGCAAAAAAACCAACTGGTGTCTACGCTAGTTTGGGACATAACGACAAAAAAAATTAGGTTGGTGACAACATCGTGGACGTGAAAACAAACCAGATGATTCCCCAATACTCATTCAACAAAAACGGGCGTGTACAGTAAAATGAGAAATTCACAATTCTGCATTTCCCTAGGAACACACAGCTTTGTATTTCAACCGAAAATATATGCCAGGCATCACTAGGGGCACTGGTAAAGCCCAAGGTAAAGTCCACGCAACGCAACAGGGTAACTCTCCTGTAGGTACCAGGACATTCGGGAATAGAAGGCAACGAAAAAGCGGATGAGCTAGCGAGACAGAGATCATCCACACCATAATTTGGACTAGAACCTGTCCTTGGAGTGACTAAAATCATAGCACAAGGGCAAACCAGGGAATGGATCTGAAACCAAAACGAGGAATACTGGTTGAGCCTCAGTAGAATAAGACATGAAAAAGCCTTCTTCCAGAAGAACGAAGAAAAAACTACTTATACAAAGTCGGAAAAACCTTCGCATAATAGTCGGGCATAGTCCAGGGAAGTTGGAAAAAATAGCGGAAATATTTTAAGCCAGCAGATATCGAGATGCGGTTTGCTGCATTGTGTTCAGGAAGGTCCCAAGAAAACGACTCTAGGAAGTCTGGTTACTTTTTATGAAAAATGCCTTCTGGGCCGGAAAATGCATTTTCCAATTGCATCAATACTTGCACCATTATAGGAACGATTGCAAACTCTAAAAAATAGCTCGGAAATTGTTACTCGGGGGGTTTTCGGAACTGCCGAACTCTATTCTGGCATTAGAATTACCCGACTGTGCTCAGGGGTGGCTCTGTGGGGGTAAATTGGGGGAGAAATGGCAGCATGCCTAAAAATCGCTCCAAACTCGTTACTCGGGGGTTTTCGGGGCTGTCGAACTCGATTCTGGTCCTGAACGTCAGATGTAATACTGATGCCACACAGACGCCGACTGCGCGCGGGACAATGTTGCCAGGGTAATTTTTTAAAATGTACCAAATTAACCAACAATTACATAACTTTTACAAGCATTTTTCTTTTTTTTACAAAATCAAAACATATTTTTTATTTATTTTTTACAAAATCAAAATTTATTTCCATAAAAAACAAAACATGACAATATTTATAGCAGAAAATTAATTCGAAAAAAAATTAAAAACTTAAAAAAAAAACAAAATCATTTATAGTTTCTTGTTGACAAATAATTGCTTTATCAATAAGAGACTTTTCTGTTTTCCATTAAAAGCAGAAATATTATTGATTTACTGTTTTTTATTTATTTAAGTATATTTTATATTATATTATTATTTATATTTTCATGGACGCTGCAATCCCCCCTCCTGACAACCCTACAGGGAACCCCGAGCGACCTCGGGGAAATCTAGTGCTATAAATGAATTTGGAGTCCCCGAAAACCCCGATTAACGAGTTTGGAGCGATTTTCAGACACGCTGCCATTTCTCCCCAATTCACCCCCCGGACACCCCCACAGAGCCACCCCCGAGCACACCCGGGTAATTCTAATGCCAGAATCGAGTTCGATAGCCCCGAAAACCCCCGACTAACAAGTTTAAAGCGAGTTTCAGGCATGCTGCCATTTCTCCCCCAATTCACCCCCCGGACCGCCCCACAGAGCCACTCAAGAGCACACTCGGATTATTCTAATGCCAAAATCGACTTCGGCAGTTCCGAAATAGCCCCGAGTAACGGTTGCCGAGCGATTTTTTCCGAGTTTGCAGTCGTTCCTATAATGGTGCAAGTAATGATGCAATTGGAAAATGCATTTTCCGGCCCAGAAGGTATTTTCAAAAAATGCATGAACCAGACTTCCTAGAGTCGCTTCTTGGGACCTTCCTGAACACAATGCAAAAAACCGCATCTTGATATCTGTTGGCTCAAAATATTTCCGCTATTCGGGCGATTTTGATTTAAATGCCCTGGACTAGCACGATAACCTAAGCGGACACCTACACCAGATAGGTTCATACATTGGGGACCCAAGTTGCAGAATGTAAGACGAGGGGAAAAACAGCCTACCACATCCTGTGCGAATGTGAAGCGTTGAATCACAAAAGACAGGCATTATTGGGGCAACCGAAAATAAGCCTACAGGAACATATCAACGAGCCAGTCTCGGGGTTATACAGACTTGTAGAAAGAACAAGACTAATGGGAGGATTGGTATAAAAGATGATGAGAAATCAGGCACAAAAAGCCCAAGAGGCTGCGCTACCTCCGGTATTAAATCAAGGCGGCTGCCAGGAAAAAAGGAAAAGAGGAACGTGATGAATTTTTTCCTTTTACTCTGAATAAAATAAATTAACGAAGCAAAAAAAACTAATATTGGAA
The DNA here is from genome assembly GCA_019359885.1 of Listronotus oregonensis. NCBI lineage: Eukaryota > Metazoa > Arthropoda > Insecta > Coleoptera > Curculionidae > Listronotus > Listronotus oregonensis. The sequence continues at coordinate 21,635 of JAHBCN010002221.1, forward strand.
TTCGGCAACACATGTGTCGTCACACGTCTTTTTTGGTCTGATGACAAATTTGAAGGGCAAGATGTTAATTTTAAATCGTAATTGCTCTGAACTTATTTTTTTTTAAAAAAAACATGAAAAACAAAGAGATTTAACCTGTTTTTAGAATAAAATAAATTTTATGCCGGGGGCTCATTGTATGCTTGAAAAATAATTTAAGGTTGGGGTCTAAAAAATCACTAAATTATTTACCAAAATAGTCAAGCACCTGCGAAAAAACAGCACCCGTCATATTCTTGTATAAAAAAAATTAGCTACATAATTTAAAAACAAAAATGTACGCGTGGGCATACAGAAAATTGCAGCAAGAAAAGTTTTACGCAGGAGATAAATACTTAAGTAATAAATAAACATTTTTAAAATAAATACCAGAAGACCATAAAATTTTAACAACTATATCAAAAAATTAATAGTAGCAAAGAATGTAATTTTTTCAACCCATGCTTGAATTTAAAATGAGACTAAGACAACAATCAAAGTCAAAATAAAACTTTTCAGGACCGAGATAAAAAAAACCTAATTGAATAAATATTTATTCAAATGAAGGAGCAAGGCTCGAGGCTCGACTCAAGAGATTTTACAAGAGCTAGAAAGAAACAGATGTATTAAAGAATTGTTAAAGAAAGAGATGGGATAAAGGTGAGACCGTACAATACCCAAGAGGTTGGTTTCTGTTATGAGGTAAAAATCAGTAGCGTTACGTAAAAATATAAACAAGTAATCTAGATAATGTTTCTATTAATACCGATAAATAGTCCATAAAGGACTAACAAATATATTTACTGACACTGTAAATCGGTTTGTTTTTATTTAACTAAATGTCACTGATAATTTATGTGGTCTGCCTACTATAAATATTGGCGAACCCAATGAATATTAATAGTCATACAGTATAAATAATATGATAACACCTTTAATTCAGCTTGTAACTTCTTTTAATTTATTACACAGTGTGAGTCTCTAAATTGACAAATAAGACAAATTATAACATCGATAAGTATTTTTAGTTGTGGTTAGTTAAATTTTTAGCATTAAAAGAATGTAAACTTTATGAGTAATTCTTTTAAAAATTTAATTAACAAATTTAACAAAATTAAATCACACAGAAAATAAAAAAAAACAATTCTTTAAAACATACAAATTTCATAATATAAAAAAATAATATTAAAATGGTAAAACAAATAAGTTTTTTTTAACTATGTATTATATAGTTATAGGCAAAAGCCTATACTAACATTTTTTGAACCTTTTTCTGCAAAATCACTAACTATATCATTTAAATTTACGATTACATTTTTAAAAAAATTAATGAGAAAAACGACAAATATAATATACTAAAGAGCATGCTTCTTTAAAAAAATAAAATACTTAAAAACTATAAGAGCTCGATTTTAAACAGAACAGAATTAAAAATTAATCGTAAATTTGCCAGTTTACTATATATATATATATATATATATATATATATATATATATATATATATATATATATATATATATATATATATATATATATATATATATATATATATATATATATATATATATATATATATATATATATATATATATATATATATATATATATATATATATATATATATATATTATTTTGTGTTTTTCTTCTTATTTTTGGTTCAACAAAAACCCAAAACGAATTAAGACGTTTCGGCTGACTTCATACTTTATCAATAATTTGTCTTTCCAAAAAGGTTATTCCAGATATAAATGTAACATTATTTGTTTTATTTATATTACATTAAAACTTATTTTTTTAAATAACTTAAAATTACTTGGTTAAAAAACAACTGTTTTGCCATGCGAAATATGGGATAGAATTAAATAAATATATTATTTTAAGTTATTTAATAAAAAATAATTTTAAATGTAAAATAAATAAAATAAATAATGCATTTATATCTGGAATAACCTTTAAAAAATATTGATAAAGGCTAGAATCAGCGGAAACATCTGAAATATATATATTTTTTAACATAAAACTAAATTCGTTTTACTTTATTGTTGAACCAAAAATCCCAAGAAAAAAGGATATCAAGTATAAGCCGTTTTAATTTTTATTATTTTTTTTATATAATTAATTAAAACGGCATTTAAATCCCAAACTACTCTAGGAAGTATTCTTACTAAGACGAGACCAGACAACAATGTTTCAAATAATGACTGTATCTACCAAGGGCCATGTGAATGTGGTGAGGTAAACATTGGGGAAACAAAGATACCACTCGAAGTTAGAGTTAAAGAACCCAAAAGACATACGGAACCAGGTGAAACGACGAAGTCAGGGATTGCCGAACACGCATGGTCAAAACAACACCGCATACAATGGTCGGAAGCAAAAACCATTCATATAGAAACCCACTGGAAGAAAAGAAAATTTAAAGAAGCTGTAATAATTGTAAACAACCAAAATGTATTTAGCAAACCTAGTGTAGACATTCCGAATATCTGGCTGCCGTTGCTGAACCGTGAAATTTCGGTCAAGCTTCTGTGAACAAGGGATAGTATATAAGTCGTAGCTTTTAGAAATAGTTTTTAGTTATCACTTCAAAAGGGTTGGAGATACATCACTAACCGAAACGTTGTGTAACAGTTAACAAATAAAGACAATGGAAGTCCAAGACTTTAGTTTTATTGAAACCATAACATTGTCTAACTCTTTAAAAGAAAAATCAAAAACGTTTTGATTTTAATTTTAGTTATTGTTTAATTTATTTTATATCTTAAAAACGGTAACCGAGATGTCACCGAAATTTGTTTTTTTTTAAATTTTTAGAGGGTTTTCTGAGATTCTTTACTAGATGACCTGCAAGTTTGTAAGGGGCCTTTTACTTTATGCACTCTGTTACTCTGTACCCTGGGACCTAGACCTACGTGGTGTCTTCTTGCTTGTCTGGAGAGTGACTTAAAAATATTTTGTATTATTACAGAAAATCTTTACACTCTTATTTTACAGTGCATCAGTAATAGAAAATGGTACCTGCATAGTAAGCACCAAATATTTGCATCGTTTTAAATTCAATATGAACGCCACTGGAGCGATGCTGAGTGGTTAAGAAGACCCGTTTAAGAATTTCTATTTTTTTTATTTGATCGGACTTTGTTTATACAACAGCTCATTATAGATATGATTTAGAGGTGTGAACCGTTTGCCTTGTATTTAATTTTTAAATTAATTATTTGTTTGATTTTTTTATATGTATTGATACTGTATAACCTATAGAATAGAAATATTGGTGCTAATTATTCATATTCTATTCACAAGGATGAGAACTAAATTGAAGTGATGCTTATAATTATTATTGAGAAGTAAATTTTATTGTTTTATTGGCTAATTTTGCTAGTATAATGATATTAATTTCAGTAAAAAGCTCCTTATACTTGCTTATTATTATAATTCAATTGGAACAAACAAAGCAATTATATTTCCTTGAATGTATTTTTTTACCCATTATTATTTTTAAAAAACAGAATTGTTTTTTTATAATATCTTTTATTTAAATAAATGTTTTAGTTAGTATTCATGTAAGAAGACGAGATAATTAATATGGTTTGTTTGTTAAATTTGCTATTAGTCCAGGCATTCAAGCTCAAAATAGTGTCATACCTTCGATTTTTTTATATATGCACCGATTTTCTTGAAAATTTGGTATTAAGCTCATCTTACCCTCCATATCAAAATCTATATGGTCGCAAGGAGTGCAAATTGTTTTTAAGGGGTGAAAACCACCCCTTATCGAAAAATTAGATTTTATAGATAGATACATAGTTTTCTTGGCTTTTTTTTTTGAATCAAATGTCTTTTATTTATATAGAATAAATATCCTAACGTATTGTACAATATAAAATTGGTGTATTTTGAAATATCAACCCATAAGAATTTTTAAAAACTATTCTTTTGATGAAAATAATATAGAAAAAATCTTTTAACCATTTGTAACATTACAATTGCAGCTTGACTGGAAAAAATTTATTGCATTTTAATAAAATTATTAGTTACCACTTTTCAACCCCTAAAAACTACCCCTTTGCAGAAAATGAAATAAAAAAATATCTAATGAATGCCAATTTTTAGATTTTGCATAATTTTAGTATTACAGTTTATTATCTCTACTTGAAATAATTTTTAATTGTCTACACCCTAGCAACCCTTAAGAACCACCCCTTTGACAAAAATAAAATAAGAAAATATTTTTTAATGACTACTAATGTTTTGATTTTGAATTTTGTTGGTTCTAAAGTTTATTCTCTAAACACGGAGTAGTTTTTAATTGTTTACACCCTGCCAACCCTTAAGAACCACCCCGTTGCCAAAATAAAATGAAAAATTTTATTCATAGACATTCAATATTTCATTGCACATTCTTCATGAGTAAAAAAAATTGTGTAACTCAGTTAATTTTGAAGCTATCACATCCTACAAAAAATCATTTTGAAGGTAATTTTCAGGGCTACAAGCCTATGTATGTTAGAAGGTCTTGAAACCCTTCATATTTTATAGGTAAAGGGTCAAAGAGCTGCGGTAAAGCAGTCCTCGCAGTATGGTGAAAGTTTAAATCGGTTATAACTCCGTCAATTTTTATGCCACAAAAAAAAATAAAAAAAGAAAATAATCGTCATAAAAAATGATACATTTTTCTACTCTTTAGTTTTTTCGCATCTCTTATGGTTTTGGAGTTAAAATAGAAAAAGAATTTTTTTGGAAAAATCACCAAAAAATAACATATAATGTAAGCTCATTTTTTTCAAAACTGTGCATCTCTAATCAGTAAAACTTTTAGATGTCATATATAACATACAAATAAATTAATTGGTGCAAGAAATAAGTTTAATTTTGATTTTGATTGAAATGACATTAGTTTTATTGCGATTTTTTTAGTATTAACTATTTTACACCATATCTAACTGAAATTTCAGTCAAAAAGACTTTTATCGGTGCTCATTTAAAAGTTCTTTTTATACTCTTTAAAAAATATTTTATGACTTTTTGTTGAAAAATGTACCTTTTTCCCGTTATTTGAGGTTAAGTACTTAATCACGTAAAATGAAAGATCTTCAAGCAGTTATAACCTGCTTTAGGTAGAACTTTAAAATCTTTATAGATAGCTTATTTTTTTGTTTTTTTTATAAGCTTCAATTTTGTTTATTACATTTTTTTGATAAAACGCATAATTACAGAGCTATGCGTAAAAGACAATTGAAAAATTAGTTTTTTTTTAGCAAAAAATCGCACTTTTCACTTGCGAATAATTCAAAAACCATTGATCTGGCGAAAAAACTTGACATGACATTTTTTACTTAAATTTGCCCATTAATCGATTTCTGGGGGCATTTTGGGTAAAAAATTGCCCACCCCCGGGAAGGGGTGGCATCGACCCCATAGAGATTTTGCTTTTCGACCATCCATCTATCATCTGTCAAAATTTCAAATAAATCGGTGCATATATAAAAAATTCGAAGGTGAAATGCTTGACTGCCTGGACTATATATGTTTTAATGTTTAAAGATCCTTTTAAAATTATTATGATACAGTGTATTCCACTAAGTGTGCAACAAATGGCAAACTTTTTATTTGTCAAAACATTTTAATAAATATAAAAGAAAATGGGAAATTAGGCACAAAAAGCCCAAGAGGCTCCGCTGCTTCCGGTAGTAAATCAAGACGGCTCCCAGGGAAGAAGAAGAAGAATAGATTCGTTGACAACCGGTATATATGGAAATGATGGTCTTTTATTGCTGGATAGTTTTTTGGTTTTATGGAAACCCTGTCTACTGCTGTTGCTTCTGGACTTACCTCGTAGGATTTATTAGTTTATTAACGTTAAGACTATAAATTAATTCTTCCTAATTAAATATGTGAATTTTTCGAATATACAAGACAGACCTTGTATATCAGTACAGTAAACTCATCTTCTAAATGTCTTCTACAAATTAGTATTATGACAATCATTATTTACAATTAAGAACATTGAACTTATTTAAATGTCTTCTTTAATTGTAGTACGCCTTTACTTTATCATGTTAATCAAAGTTAAATTAACTATGTATACTAGAGACATTACGCATTTTTTATGGTTCTATACTTGAGAAGCAGTTTACAGTCCTATAATTATTTTTTCATTAATTCAAGAAGAGTGTATGGATTTAAAAAGTATACAGGGTTTTTTTGGACTTACATAATATTGACAACTAGACAACCGAAATTTATGCTCAGGATAAAAGTTATCAAATGTATGTCTTCTTGATATTAGTTTAATGTTTTATAAAAGAAATTAATGTTTTAACAATAATTTTACATAATTGTTTGTCTAAAACCACTCGTGTGGGTGGTAAGTACAAGATTACTATGCTAATTTCAAATCATGCTTGATTTAAATGTAAACAATTAGATAAAAGTATTAAAATATTGTGCATAATAGTTGTTGTGTAGTTGAATGTAAAAATACGGGCAAAAATAGTAACTGCAAATTTTATACATTTCCAGCTGCTACTTGAAAATTAGAAAAAAAAAGTACACAGACAAAAAGTGTTAAATTCAAATTTCCCACTTAGCCGAACGACTTTCGGGTTTCGAGTTTAGCCGACCAACTTTCGAATTTGATATAACAAGAAAAAAAAACTTACTCGTCTCTTGCCGTGTACCGTTTGTTCCTGTCTTTTTTTGAAAAAATTTAATAAATTGCGAGTTTTAAAAGAAAAAGCTTTTTTTTAATAGACTAAGTAATCAAGGAGTGTTTGCAGAACTGACTTTAGTATCTGTGTAGTCTTCTGTGATTGTGAATAGAGAAAATGGCTATAAAGCCTTTAAGTAAGTAAACTTCAAGTGTGAAGTATATTGGAAAAGCCCTAAACTCGTAAGTTTGCCAGGTGATTTTTTTACTTATTGGGCCAAATACAGCTTTTGTCGGAGTCCGCTAGTTTTTGAGTTATGACGCCCCACTGACATAACCTCAAAATTGCATAAACATTCCTAAATTTCCGTTGATTTTCACCTAAGAGATTTAACCAGAAGTTATTCTGACATTTGTAATGTTATCCAATGCCATTTACAGTACTGACCTGGTTTATATACAGAGTGATTGGTAAGTAGAGGCGAAAAATGAAGAACCGAATTATTTTTTTAATTCTGAGTCGAAAACCAAGAATACTTTTTTTGCAAATTTTTCTTTGTTTCCAAGATATTTCACTATAAAGGCAAAAAAAATATCACATTGTTGGTGTCGCTAATCTTAATTGGCGCTTTCAAACTGTTACGTCATATGAAATCAAGTTTGACCCTTATCAAAAGTTAGACACTTTAGTGCACATGCTTAATAATTATTATGTTATACCAAAGACAATTGTAGTTTCACTATAGACCCACAAAGCAATGCTAAGTTTTTGGTACTGTTTGAACGCTCGCTTGCTGGAGCGAGCTTCCACCAGGAGAAAATACGTTCACTTGCTTCTATATAAACGCACACTGTTGCCAGAGCTATAATAATGGTAACAGTAAGTAATTATTTTAACGAGAAATATGACAAACTTATAATAATAATTAAAACATTGTCTTTCTGTTTAATAATACAATTTTAATTTTTGTAAATTTTTACATTGGATGTATATATGTCTTTATATATCCGTCTGTTTAAAATTAAACATAAGGCTCCCGAAATGGACAAAAAAATGTTATGAAAAGAATAAACACTTTGTTAAAGGTCAGTTCAGTGGATGGAAGTAAAAAAAAATAATACTATTGACAAATATTTTTAGACATTTTCATAAACGCACCTTAAAAACGTCAGTAAGAATACACTTTTTACGTCTTATTATTACCACTACAGAAAAAACACAGCGCTGAAATAGCAGCACGAAATGCAAGACATCCAATACAAATTAAAGGTATTTAACTTTAGAAAATTAGTCATTAATATATTGTTAAAATGTGGAAAAGAATCGATCGAATCGTTCGATTTCGCAATTATAAATGAATATTAATTTTTGTTGTATAGTTTCAGTATTTCTTGTTAAGTGTAAATGTCATAAAATAAAAAATATAATTAAAAAAAAATTAAAAATCATATTTAACATCATGTATCCTATCAACTACACATATATTTTTTAATCAAATTTAAATTTTCCAAAGTAAAAATTTACATAATTAAAGTTTTAGTATCATACAGCAAAAAAATATCTTTATTACAAAGAATTTGTCCTATTTTCTACAGAAATAATTCCTAATCACTGTTTTCATTGTTAGAGCTTTGGCAACAGTGTTCGTTTTAATAGCAGTGTGTGAACGTATTTTCTCCCGATGGACGCTCGCTCCAATAAGCGAGCGTCCAAAAATATAACCAAAAATTTAGCATTGATTTGTGTGTCTATAGTGAAACTACAATTGAATTTGGTTATACCCATACACATAAACAATATCACCGTATTCTTCGTAAGTGAACTCCATTTTCTTGTGATTTTTTCAATAACAGATTGACAAGTGTCTAACTTTTGACGACGGTCAAACTTGATTGCATATGACGTAATAGTTTGAAAGCGCCAACTAAGATTAGCGACACCCACAATGTGATTAATTTTTTTTTCAAAACTTTATATTAAAATATCTTGGAAACGAAGGAAAATTTGCAAAAAAAGTATTCTTGGTTATCGATTCAGAATTAAAAAATTTATTCGTGTCTTTATTTTTCGCATCTGCTTACCAATCACCCTGTATATTTATAAACGAAAAATAAATAAATTTGATAAATAATCCTACATCTCTTCCACGGCTTTCAAGCATGATTTTATGCGGCCGTCAGATGTCGCTTTCATCGCGCACGTACCAATACTTTGGATATTGGACCGTTAAATATATAATAAATGATACATTTGAATTTAATAAACGTCGAGGTTTAATTTATCAACAATGTAAAAAATATAAATGGAATAAAAAAACATAACAATAAGTTAAATTTATGACCAATTGTTTACGGTACCAACATATGGTACATCGAAAGAGGAGCAAGTATTTCGTGATCTGTGATCTTGTCGTTGCCCATTGTAATCATTTTAATAAAAATTACTTCCCTTGCAATAGCCAGCACAAAAGAAAACAGCTTGACATAGACTGATTAATTGCATATTTCTTTGAAATTTTCACATTCTAAAAAAATATATTGAAAAAAATTGATCCATATTTCAAATCTTATGGAGAATTTTTAAAACTTTTAATTTCTTTAATATCCTTTTTGTTATGTGATATTGATTTAGTTATTCAATTATAAAAATAAAGGTCGATAAAAGACCCAAAAAATCACTTCTTAAAGGTAAATTAAAAAACTTACTGTTTGCTTTTTCGGTAATTTTTTTAAGTTTTTTTTTTTTTTAATTTTTATTGTGTATTCTGTTATAAAGAAGGTACAAATTAATTTATTTATTATTAAGATGCTACAGCGGCAAAAAAAAGTTTTATTGGATCGTGGTCCTTCTGGTAAGAAAAGACAACGCCCAACGAACAAATAACTCGAAAAAATCGATGACGTCTTACCTGTAAATCGTATGCAAAGAAAAATATGTTGACCCACCAATGGAGGATTGGATATAATGTGGATTCTGTAAAGAGTGGATACATGAAGCCTGTTCTTCATATTGGTAACGCGATTCATATTTTGGCAACGATTGTTTTGATTAATATGTGTGTTCTAATCAGTATTCGTTTTGCCCGACCTGAGTGGGCAAAACGGATAATGTTGACTTATTTGAAATTTATAATTTTGTTAAGAAGTTCTTTATTTTTATTGTTATTTAAATTTATTTATCAACTTTAACTTAAGAATAGATATGATTGAGATATATTTGTTATTTAACTTTCAAATTAACATATGCTTCTTGCCCACCCATCCCCTATACTAAATTGGGTACTTTCCCAAAGTAGACATTATTTTCTAAATTATTAAAAATAGATGTTTAGCTGGCTTATACAACTAACCATGGGAAATTGTTGTATGTAGGGTTTATGATTTTTTTACCTTTTAAAATTTGAATTTTTGTGTACATTTTATACAATTTAAATTATTTTTCTATATCTTAAAGACGGTAACCGGTTTTTCACAAAAATGTTGATAATTTATTTTTATTTTTAATGGTCAATAAACTGTGCGGAAGTAATTCCATATGACGCGAACCTTAATTAATATTTTTTAATTAATTTCAGCTAACTTTGCCACATATTTTACTTTGAACCTTTTTCTGTGTTTCAAATAATAACTTAAATCAAATTTTTAAATGTGGTATACATACGCACACCATATTTGAAACCCATTTCATATGACCTTTTAACAATTTGGCCAACTGTTTAGGTTAAACTTACATAGATTGTCTCAAAACACCTTTACTTAATTAAAGAAAAACAGGTGCACAACACTAAGGAACTTGAAAATAACAACGATTAAACTAAATGATTGGGCGCTTATACAGGGTTATATTCGAGTTTTGATCAATTATCCTTATTTAAATGACTGTAATTTTCTCGGGAAAATAATTATGTTTAAAAACAAGATATTTATTATCTAGTAAGTTTAGCATTTAATAATTTTATATTTTTATGATATATTCAATTTATCAAATATTAAACCATAATTTTTTTTTTTTTTACAAAAATGATTTAAATCAAGCGAATATTTATAATGTGATATCGATAGGGTGTGTATAAAGTCAGTTGTTTTCATTAAGTAATTGGCAAAATTACAGAGCAGGTAGTTCATGTTATTAGTCCGAAATTATCACCAAGTAATTTCCATCTCTTGGGGCCGCTGAAAGAGACATTCGGCAGCACTAAATGGGCCCCTTGCAAGTATTTTTTAAATGCGAAAATTAACCCTTTGTAGCTAAATAACACTTATTATACTTATATGAATAAAAAATTAATTGGTAAACAAAACGTAAAAATCAAAGTAGGCCTATGGTTATGAAATTCGGTATTCGGGCATAATTTTGCATTCTAAACAACTTTTTCTTATAAACTTTTTTTATATCTTGCCTAGAAATACTACTTTACCTACTCATAAAATTTAAAAAATGCTCGTATCAAGGCATGCTTGATTTTAAAAAATAAAAATATGCTAAATTTTATTTTTTAATCAAGCAGGGTTGGATGCCAAACGGTCAAATTTCAACCCCAAAATTTTTTGTTATTTTTACGTATAAATTCGCTCATCCTGGGACACACTGATATATATATATATATATATATATATATATATATATATATATATATATATATATATATATATATATATATATATATATATATATATATATATATATATATATATATATATATATATATATATATATATATATATATATATATATATATATATATATATATATATTATATAAAAACAGGGCTATTCAAATTCATATTTAAAAGGCTTGCGCCAAAAGAATCTAGGTATTTAATGACCATGTGTCATTACAGCACTTTAAACAATATGTGTATGATCCCTATTTTACAATGCCGGCACAGGCAGTCTTGCCACATTTTATTTAGGTAACCTAAGGAATGTTTAAAATTAAAACCTTCTAAAAATTAGAAATGATTAAACAAATTATTTTTACGCAATTGTACATTATTAGAGGTTTTTTTTCAAACACGACCTCATATGAAAGAAAAATGATAGATTTTTACGTTTTTTCTGCCTCATTTTTATTATTCGGAAAAGTTTCTATGCCATTGCACCACTTTTACTGTAATGTGATGTGTTTCATATTTCTATTTTGTTTAAAAGGCATTAGGAAAGAATTATATTTAAATACATAATATGGTTATTATACAAAAATAACAAAAATTAACTTTATCATAAAAACACAAAATTTATAATACTCAATTACTGAAATAAAATCAACTTTTTTAATTCTCATCAGTGTCACATTTGATATTATAATTTTGTCCTTCATTGATTTCGACATCTATAAATCTGGATCAAATTAGCCCCAATTCTCAACTTCCTTAAAACCCTTTTTGACAAATAATATTAAAGAGGCATTTTATTTAAAAATTAATTACGATCGCTAGTTTTAATGCGATTAAAAAAATATCGCATTTTACGTTCGAAACGGGTAAATACAGCATTTGTTTTGCAATATTAGAGATGAGATAGAGATAGAGAACATTGTAACATAAGCCTGAACTCTTTAAAAATAAGAAAGCAAGTTTGCTACACTAGGGTCTAGTTCCCCCAATAAATTACAAAAAGTAGTCTTTTAGAATTTACAAGAAACCAGGGTAGTTTTACCAAAAACGTGGAAATTTAATAAATGTGGCAACGCTAGACACACGCGCGTACCTCGTGTCGTTACAATCGTTTTGATCCGACGTCAGATTTAAGGGGCCAGGCATAAACTTTAAATGAAAATTACACCAAAGCTATTTTTTCCCAGAATAGATATTAGGCTGATGGTCCTTAAAAAGGCGAAGGAATATATTTACATGGTTTTAATTCAAAATACATTTTATGCAATAATCCCAAGACGATGATAATCGGATAAAGTTAAGGTAGTTCACTCGCGGCAGTCGTAGACAATATTATCGCCTTATAACGTATGTCCCTAAAGTTTTCGGAAAATTTCCGTTTTAATTTATTTATCGTACATAGCGTTGGATCAAGTTGACATTGGAAACAAAAGTTTATACAATACCTAAAGTACGTATTTAAATGTCATTAATACGATTTGTCAAGATGTCGTATAAGCTTAATATTCGTCAAAGTATTTATCATTTAGTTGGACAAGTACCTAAGCGCGATATTGTTAGAATTGTCAGTTCCCAGAATATTTCTATTTCGACAATTTACCAGACTATTAAAAACTGGTATGCTATTACCATGCATTAATTTACCAAAAAGTGGAAGACCAAGAGTTTTAAGTCGTGCCTAGGAAAGGAAAGTGGTTGAAAGTGTAAAAAACAGTTTGGGAAAGTCATTGCGCAAGATTGGCCGAAGATACAATGTTTCCCATATGACCGTAAGTAGAACACATTCCAGAAATAATTTAAACTGTTATAAAAGAAGAAAGGCTCCCAAATAAACGGCAGCTCATTTAAAAAAAAAACGGATGTTGCCGTGCATTGAGACGTATTCATTTTCCCGGTAAAATTCCCATTATGGATGATGAAAAATATTTTAGAGATCGAACGCTGTAAGAACAATACCGATACGTCACGGTCTCATATGGCAAACCCGTATAAAACCATGACGTATCGGTGTTGTTCTAACATCGTTCGATCTCTACATTGTCAAATTCCGAGACGAGAGGCAACGACGGATTCTCTACACGTAATGTTAAAGAAGCCCCCGACCAAGTTAGATGTAAAGGCAAGGTCAAATTTGACGATAAAATTTTGGTATGGTGGGCCATCTCAGAAGGCGGTGTTTCTCAGCCGTATGTTGGACGTGTTTGCGGTGAAGCTATCAATGCGGACATTTATATTGAAAGATGCCTAACAAAACTTCTTCACTTTATAAATACTCATCATCCCAATAATGAAGTCATATTCTGGCCCGATCTAGCGTGGTGCCATTACTCCAGGAGAACGACAGAATGGTTAACCGCTCAAAATATAAATTTTGTTCTCAAGCGCGACAACCCTCCAAATGTGCCTCAGGCAAGGCCTATAGAAGAATTTTGGGCTCTTTTGAGTCGAAAAGTGTATGATAATGGATGGGAAGCCCAAAATGAGGAACAGCTAGGGCGGAGAATATCGCAAAAATTTCGTGAGGATGATTTAGCAACGGTCCAAAGGCTTATGGCTCATGCAAGACCAAAACTACGTGCCATCAAAGAACATGGTCCCATGTATATTCTATAAAAATATATTATAAAGTTTAAAGTTGTAAAACCATATGCTATTGGATGAAAGCAAGCCTAAGAAACAGGGTCATTAGATCCACCTTGGGCGAGGCCATGGAGGCTAAGATGGGAAGGGGCTGCCCACAAGGAGGTGTTCTATCACCATTATACTGGGCGATCCTAGTCGAAGACCTTCTGGCAAAATTGGCCAAGAGAGGTTTCACTGCCTCGGCTACTCAGACGACATTGTCATCGTAGATAGAAGCAAGCACTTGGACGTTGCTTCAGAAAGAACGCAAAACGCACTGAACATCGTAGACGAATGGTGCAGGGAAGAAGGCCTGTCGGTTAATCCACAAAAGACCGTTATCGTTCCCTTTACAAAGAAAAGAGCACTAAGGGCACTCAGATGTCCAAAGCTCAATGGAGTGGAAATCCCTTCTCAAAAGAGGTCAAGTATCTAGGAGTCATTTTTGACCAAAAGATGAACTGGGGACCACACCTCAACAAAGTTGTTCAGAAGGCAAAAATCGCCCTCGGAAGATGTCGCAGACTTTGTGGAAAAAGCTGGGGACTAAATCCAAAGATGAACCTATGGTTGTATAAAATGGTAATAAGACCCATGATAACCTACGGCTCAGTTGCCTGGGGGGCAAGGGTCACGCAGACCGTAGCAACCAGACAACTTCAAAGTGTGCAAAGGCTAGCATGCGTATGCATCACGGGAGCTATGAGAACAACCCCAACCGCAGCCCTGGAAGTGCTGCTAAACCTGCAGCCACTTCACATTTACATACGGGGAGAAGTAAAGGCGGTACTCTATAGACTCAAACGAGGTCAAAGTCCAATAATTATAGGACATCAAAGGATCTCAAGATGGGAAATAGATGAGGACCAAGAGGTCAGCTCATTGTTTGAGATGCCCTCGGACAGGTCAACCCCTCGTTTCATCTTCAACAGACACTTTCATATTGTCATACCAGCTAGGGAGGACTGGAAAGAAGGCCCTCCAATCAAAGCCGATCATATCTGGTATACAGATGGCTCCAAGACCAACAATGGAGTAGAAGCTGGCATCTATGGAGACAAGCCTAGAGAAAAGATAACCTTAAGTCTTGGTCAGCACGCCACGGTTTTCCAAGCGAAAATGCATTGTGCCGTACTGAGTAAAGAAAAAGGGAGTAAATGAAAAACATTGTCATTTACTTAGACAGCCAAGCGGCCCTGAAGGCCATCAGTTCTCCAAAAGTTAAATCCAAACTAGTGGGGGACTGTATACAGGCCCTGGATAAAGTCGGCTTGGCAAACAAACTTACGGTAGCCTGGGTATCAGGCCACGAGGGCCACCCAGGTAACAAAAAGGCCGACGACCTAGCCAAAAGAGGATCAGCCATGGAAATGATAGGCCCTGAGCCATTCTGTGGAATCTCGGCAGCCCTCCTTAAAACATCTATAAAGAGCTGGGTAGACAGAGAGTTTCACAGCTGGTGGTTACAAACACCAGGACGACAGGCAAAGCAGTTCATTAAGACCTGCTCGGCCAAGTTTACCTCGGACCTACTGAGCCAAAGTCGTAAAGTCGTAAGAATAACAGTAGGTCAACTAACATTGCAAACTCAACAAGCACCTGGAAAGAATAGCCTGGTTGAGGATAGCCTGTGTAGGTTCTGCCAGGAGGCTGAAGAAACAGCCGTACATGTGAGGTGCCACTGTGCAGCACTATGTAGGCCTAGGTTTATTAGGCTTGGTGAGGAAAAGCCAAAACCGGCAAGATATATGGAGTGGCCAGTGTCAAGACTCTGGAGTCTAGTTAGGAAGACGGGCCCGGACAAGGTGCTCTAAAGAACGATAGGAGAAACCACAATAAATCTGTCAAGGTTGCAGTGGTAGCGGTCATTTTTGCCATCTCCGCTCAAATAATCTAATCTAATCTAATCTAAGTTGTGGAAATAGTTCTCCATTGAAAATTTATAAATAAATTTAATTTCTAACCAAAAATAAAAATATTTATTTTCCGAAAACTTTAGGGACATACGTTAGTAAGTAAAGATCGGCCCGTTCACAAGTCAAATCGAGATTGGAATAAACATCTTTTATCTTCGTGTCTTCCGTGCCATCCATGCCGAACTCGCCCATCTCTCTCCAACAAAAATTGATTGTTGGACGGGTCGGGACCAGTACCAGGACGGATCATACTATTTTTACATATTTTAGTTTAATTCATGATGCAGTATTTTAAATAAACCCCAAATTTAGCGCTGATCCAAATAAGATCGAATACGCTTTACCAAAAGTTAGGGGTTTTTATGCTTGAAAATATTTTTTTGTAGGAAACACACAGCACATAGGGTCTGTTCGTTATTCAGTTATATTTCACACTATTTTACACTTTTTGGACCCAGCCAGTTCTAAAATACCCCTTTCATAAAGGCGATTAGGTAAAAAACAGAATAAAATAGTGTACATATAACAAATAGTAAACTTACAAAAATCAAATTCTTTTTTAACAAAACGGTCGAAAAATTCAGTGTTTTTTTCTAATACTTCGGTTTATATTGCATTAGCTTTTAAAAAATATCGTAAAAACCATTTTCAAGATATGCCGACATGAATGCATTGTTTTCATACATGATAGATATCGACTACGTTAATTATGCACAATTTGATTGTTAATATATCGCTTCACAGACGATAAAAAAAATAGTTTTTTTTTCAATTAGATGAAAGACACTTTTATTAACCCTGTATTTCAATTTCATTTAATTCTTAAGAGAAGCCGTTTTACTTAAATATGTAATATGGAGTAAAAACATTTTATTATAAGCAAAATTAGAATACGTACATTTGCATAAAATTATAAATGTTTTGTACAAAAAGCGGAAGAATCCGTCACTCAACGTCATTATTTCATATCACAAAGTTAAAACCAAATAAAGTGCATGCGAATCATCATAAATTACTCGGCCATACGTTCGGAAAACAAAAAACCCCAACTTAATTGCAGCGTTAACGTGTGTATATTGAATAAATAATCAACACCACAAAACCAAATGTTACCATTAGTGTTGTTTGAAAATATACAATGCCTTCCCCTGTCGTATATCCAGTTACGATGGCATTAAAACATGTGTGTACCAAAACACACATACACACATTCAATCGTTAAAATTTTTACAGTTTCCTTTTGTAGTAAATATTTTTCAATTGAAAACCAGGCTGAAATTCACTGAAATTCTTTATGTGAGGGTTTAAACAATGTTTTGGTTTTTTAAATTGTACAAGTCATCCAACAAAAACTGAACAGGACCCTGTTTTTGGCTTTATTTAAAAAAAAGTGTATTTGTGTATTGTGCATTTTTACTTAAGAAAATTATTTAAATAAAACAAAAGGATATCTACGTCACAAAATCAACATTTTCTGAATGATTCTAATAAAAAAGCTATTGTATTTATTTTTGGTAACACCAATATTAATTAAATTTATGTAAAAATTTTGCGATTTATGTTAAAAAATAGAAAAACGCAACAATAATATCCTGAAATCCCTCGCATCCTTGAGCCCACGGTGGAAACACTGTGGAAGCGCTGTGCTCGTGGAAACACTGTGCAACCACACAGGTTCCATGATGTTTTGACAGTGGAGTTCAGAGCTATCGGTAACTGAATTAACATAATTGAAAAATCGCATTTAATTACTTCCCAGGAATTGAATTACTGTAATTCAATTACTTTCCGGAAAAGGTCATTGTATTTGGATTATCAATTAATAGGATAATGTAATCGTAATTGGTAGTTGATTTTCACGAATTTACTTATTGTTAGTAAGCAAGTAAGTAAGTAATCAAATTACCAAGAAATTAATTTAATCAGCTAATGAATAATTAAACTACTTAAACAAATTTAATTATCTTTCTTAAAAAAAAGAATGCCAGAATTTTGTCCAGCCAGAAAGAGTATCTTGAACAGGCAGGCCGTTTTGAATCCGGCAAACGCCACCTCCGCGCCGATTTAGTATTTTTCATTGATGCTTACGGCCACTGTTTTTATACTTTTTATTTTGTGAAAAAATCAGTTGATGTTTGGGATGGAACAAAAATATTTTTTTTATTTTGGAGTCATTTACTGTTGAACTTCCCGAGAAAGCAGTTTAAATAATGCGACTGCGCGTATGGTGCATGTTAGTATAAATATTTTATTTGTTTAGTGTATCGTGTTTAATATATGTGGTAATTTAAAAAAAGGAATTGCAAAAATATTCAATTACTTTAAGTTTTAATTAAAATTGAATTACTTATAACAAACATGCTAGTAATTGGTAATCGTAATTTACTACTACTTAGTAAAGTAATTGGCAATTGTTTACTTTTCAGCACTAGTGCGGAAAAGTAAACCCTTGCAAATTTCCCACTTAAACAGGTACTTAAAATATTTTTAAGTCTGAATTTTGACTTAGTATAATTCTATTATTGGCATAGTATTCTTTTATTTGTACAAAATAGGTGTAAAATCAACGAAATATTCACTAAAAATTAATATTGTTTTAATAACATTGTTTCAAACATCCTGATCCTGGTATATATTAAACTTGCTTGTCAGATTTTTAGTTTTGACCGGTGCCGGTGTCCATATTATAAAAGATCAAAGTCATTAAAAGTCATCGATAATTAAAAGTGTCTTTAGTACATTCTGATCAGTATCGTCGATTTTGAATAAAAAACTTTTCCCATGGAGTCTTCTGATGAGGAATTACCTGAATCCATTCTCAATGCAGCCGAAATAGCAAATTTAAATTTATTGCCGTCCAAGTCGAGGCACAGGTACGAGAAAGAATATACACCATTTACAAGCTGGTGTGGCGAGAAAAAAATCAAAAGTATGAAAGAAGAAGTTTTTATGGCATATTTCGCGGAACTTGCTAAAACATGTAAACCCAATACCTTATGGTCAAGGTATTCCATGTTAAAAAGTGTCATTAAGATCGAAAAGAACATGGATTTAAGCAAATATTTCAAAGTTACATCATTTTTGAAGAAGCAAAATGTGGGATTTAGACCCAAGAAGGCCAAAATTATCTCGAAAGACGAAATAGCAATATTTATTAATGATGCTCCAAATGATGTCTATCTAGCGATGAAGGTAGCTACAATTTTCGGACTAGCTGATGCGTGTCGTCGAGAAGAATTGATGAAAATTAGCATTGATGATATTGACGATAAGGGGAATCTTTTAATTGTAAATATTCCAGACTTCAAAAACCATTCTAGCCGAAGTTTGGTCATTTCCGAGGAAATTGAAAATGGAAAATATCTAGCTTTGTATAGAAAGTATTCCAGTTTACGAAAGCCCGAAACACCACACAGAATATTTTTTGTTAATTACAAAAAATTGGCTTGTACTGTACAGTGCATAGGAATAAATACTTTTGGCAAGATGCCCTCTGAAACTTTATACGGGACATAGCTTTCGCCGTTCCTCAGCTACAATGTTAGCTAATTCTGGTAAAGGCATAACGAATATTAAAAGACTTGGAGGTTGGAAGTCATCATCTGTTGCAGAAGGCCACCTAGAAAGCTCTACAAGTTTCAAGAAGGACTTATCAAACAAAATATTATCCCAAAATTCATCTACCTTTGAACACAGCAAAACGCACTCAAGGCCCATTGTACCGTCTTCTAGCAAGCAACAATGTGTCTCTGTTACCTGTAACGACGACCGGTTCAATTGCACCTCAACGGCAATTTCCAACTCCGCAACTTACCCACAACAACTTGCCTCTGCGATTCATTTGCAAAATGCTACCAACTGTTCTTTTACGATTAATGTTGTTAATAATAATAAGTAGTAATGGTAAAAATAAATATTATCTAATGGTTGTTTAGTTTGACTTTTTCCACACACTCGTAGAAAAAATGTTGTACCTAACACGTACGGAAAGTGTATTTTCCACCCTTGACGGCTTACCCGAACTCCGCTTCGCGTCGTTCTGCCGTCGCGTGCGGAAAAGTATCACTTTCCGCACTTGTTAAGTAAATAACTATTTAAAAGTAATTGCGACAGCTCTGGTGGAGTTGTTCCATAAGCACACCGTGTTATCACAGTTGTTTCTCGCTAAACCCACTGCTCTTACACAGCAAATCCACGATGAATACACAGTAAGTATTAACCGTGAATACACAATGAATCCACTGTTTTTATACTTTGAATCCACGATGGATGCAAAAAAAAATTAGAATTCTAATTTATGGTTATACACTATGTATAGACTGTGGAAACACTGTGGAAAAGTGAAACATTTTCACGATCCTTCCACGGTGGGTTTACCATGTATCCACAGTGTTTTCATTGTGTATACATTGTGAGCTCAAGAATGAGAGCGATGCCAACACAAAAAGTCAATATTCTGTAAACGTTTAGTGTTTAACCATATTATTATTATTATTGTATTATAACGCTGGACATTGACAGAATATTCACTTTTTTTTTGGCACTCCAGGTATTTATTGCTGCATTTTTAATTTTTTAATTTAAAACACTAATCTTCCATATAAATTAAATTAATTCGTTACTAAAAATAAATACGAAATTCTCCTTATTAAATAGTGTATTTTAGTAAAAAAAGCTAATTTTATGTATTTTCTCTTTTGTTTCAATTCATATCATATTGTTAAGTATTATTTCAGACTCTACGGGAAAATACACAAAATCACATTTTCTCAATTCGTCGTGCTCGCAAGTGTATAAGATTTTACAAAGCCCATGTTAAACCCTCTTTTGAAGTTTTAAACTAGAAGTTTAACTTTCTATTAAAACTATTATGTTGATGATAGGAGAAAATTTCCCTATTTTATATTCAAGCCAACCGAACTTATTGTGAAGTTTTCTCGAAAACTGTTAGATTTAGCGACATGAATGAACAGTACTTAATTTTAAGACAATAGTTAAAGGTTTGTAATTGTCCAAAGGTCTTATTAATAGAGGGCGTGAAATAAAGGTCAGAAGTGTCACAGCTGGTACCGTCCCTGCGGCTGTGAGCAGTGATGAGCGAGACCGGTCTTGGTCTTGCGGTCTTGGCCTTGGTCTTGCAGCAAGACCAAGACCGAGACCAAGACCAAGACCGCCTTCTCGCTTGCAAGACCAAGACCAAGACCGGGGTATGGAAGACCAAGACCAAGACCGAAGGATGCAAGACTACGCAAGACCAAGACCGACCTGCAAGACTCTTGCACTTTTGTCACTTTTTTTTTAAATTATAATATTCAATTTTTATATTCAATATACATAGGTATTTCATACAGACATGACAAAAATGTGTCGAGAACTGCCTAAAAATGCGATTATTTTATGAGTAAGAGGTTTTTTTTTAATAAAATAATAATTAAATCGATCACTTCGTTTTTTAATAACATTATCTAAAAACGATAACTAGTAAATTGAGTAACATGTTTTAAACATAATAAGATTGTGACTCAATGGTCCGACAAAGCTCGATATCTCCAAAACCGTTTAAGACAGAGAAAATTAAAAGTACAAAAGTTATAGAAGCTGAAAATTACTTACCTATTCCTAATGTTTTTTTAATTAGGTATCTAGTGATGCCACTTACTGGATCAAAAATTTCCAAAATCCAGGAAAACATTATTTTTGTGCCACACTGTAAGAAGTGGCATCATTAGATTGCTCCTTTAAACTAAGATATAAATGTAAAAGTGATGGTTTAATAAAAATATATTTGTCATTTTATATAGGAATACTTTTTATATAAATGGATTTTAAATTTAACTTCCGGTTTAGACGGAAAAGTCAAAACAATGCCAAAAGTATAATGATGACGTCATTTTTGTCAAAACCGAAAATGATATATAAAAAACCATCTACGTCGATATTGTACCTATATGACAGTTTAAGAATTTTCAGCATAATATACAGGGAAGCGATTTTTTGCTATAATTTTTCTATTTTAGGTTAAAAGCTAAAAATAAGGAAGTTTTTTTGAGTGGTAGTAAATTTTTGGAAAATTCTGAAAAAGAAAATAATTTTACATTTTACGCCCTTTTTCTATAATTCTTGTATATTCAGTTTTTTACCATTATGAACGGTTTCGGATTTATCGATCTTTGTCGCACTATCGAGCCACCTTGTATATGCAGAATGTTTATAAAGTATTTGTACAAACTTTGTACGGCAAATGTTTGACTAATTTGAACATAGAAAGTTTATTTGAACTGAAAAGCTTCCTAAATCCCTTTTTTTTTTAATTAGAAACCAATGTTTACATATCAGAATCATTTTCATGGAAATTTCACATCTGGTTGAAATTAAATTTTTTTTCTGCCCTCAGAGTACTCAGTATTGTAATTTTATATGCTTCTTCAAAGAAAATTTAAATATTTCCTATCACTAAAATGAAGCGCTATAAATAAATAAACCCCTACATTTAAAATATCCTTTTTAATCAAATAATTTAAAGGTACAAGTAAGGTTAAAATTGGTATATTTTAAAATTTTAAAGCAAAAAATATAGTCTCCATCTTTATTTATTTGTAAGTATTAAAAAATATATATTTTATTTAAGATTGCTTAATTTAAATTATTACTACCAAAAAAAGCAAGACCAGCAAGACTCTTGCAGCAAGACCAAGACCAAGACCGGGTGGTGCAAGACCAAGACCAAGACCAAGACCTTCTTTGGGCTTGCAAGACCAAGACCAAGACCAAGACTAGCCCGGTCTTGGTCTTGGTCTTGCTTTGCTCATCACTAGCTGTGAGTAAGTCACACTTCCTTTTGATAGTAATTAGAAGAGTATTACTTGGTACTACATCCTAATAAAATAAAATTGGAATTTACCCAGTTGTTCAATAATTATATTTAAAAAACTTGCTTCCATTGGAGCCATTTGGGAGTTAATATCTCCAAGGAGGAGGCCTATACGAAAAAAGTTTATATGAACTTGTAAAGCTCCTTTAATTTTTATACATATCAGGGAAATTTCCTACATTTTCCCTCACACCCTGTATAACAGCGTAAGCAAAAGCATACTAACTATTAATCTAAAAGTTGCAGTATTTGAATTATTTTGGGTCATTGTAAAGAATATCTGGATATAGAATGGATATAAAAATATATACAGTGACTGTTAGCATCATACAGACAAAAAATATTTAAAACTTTTAAAGAGCCTTCGTGCTGCAGATCGTGTTTAAGAAACGAAAAATTTTGCACATATACAAATACGATAGTATGGTGTTTTTACCTGTATATTTGTAATTTGTCTGCAGTTCTGTCTCTTAAGGCAGCAAATGAACCTGAAACAAAGTTTTGAATGAGGACAAAATTACATTGGGTCCAGATATATATTCTAAAATAAAAAGAAAAAGGGTAATTACTCCTTAGCCTCGCGTTTTGCATATTGTGTTGTAACTTATCAAGTTTTATTTTCCAGGAGTTGTTTCAATTACTTGTGTTCTTTAAGAATAGAAATGATTAAACAACACAGTGCACAACGTCGTACTAAGAATTAACTTTTATTTTTATTGTTTTCAACCTATATCCAAGAAAAAATTAAAAAATAATTTACACGTGGATTAAACAAAAGTACGATTACCAGTATCAATTTTCTACTTTTTGCGGGAAATGCTCCATAACTTTGATGAGTCAATGAGTTAGTAAGTCAGTCAGTCAGTAATAATATTGGCGATTTTTTAAATCTTATGTCTCAGAAACAACTTGACATGGCTTTCATAATTTTTTTACAGGTATTTAAAATACTGATGTGAATTTACAAACCAAATCCGACACCTTTATGTGGAACGAGACCAAAGTTATGATCTAGAAAAAAAGCTAAAATATTTCATGTAATAAAGACACATTATATCAAGTTTTTAGGTGTACAGGGTCCTTTATTATATTTACGTAGCATCTGAAGCCTTTATTTTTAAAGAGAAACAAACATATTTAATATAAAAAAATTTTTCCATATTATCTTTTAAAATTATCAGTAAAAAAATGTAAAAATATAGGCAACTTTAACTTTTTGGCTTCGCTTTCTTGATCAGTATCAAGAAAGCGATGGAAACAACAAAATTGTTATAATAAATTTGACGTCTCCATATTGTAAAAATGTAAACTTTATCATTTAACTATTGGGAATAATTTATATTGCTTTCTTTTCGATGGGTTATTCAGAAAAAAAAATCGCTATTGTGCCTCTTTTTTATGGCAACACTAATAATATAACGACAGTGCAAAGGGAATATCACTAATTATATCCCTAACAACGAGTACCATGAAATTTTTTTGCAATTTATTTATAGTTTAAGGTAGATAATCTCAAAAATGGTTAATCGAAATATCATCAATGTATATATATTTAAAATCAGAAAAAAAGAAAGATTTTTTGTTGTAGCGTATAATATACAGGGTGTTGCGTATAAAAAAGTTGAAGTTGCCTATATTTTTTCATTTTTTGCGATATTGCTTTACTGATAATTTAAAAAGATAAAATGGAATAAAACTACAATTTTTATGTAAACATTTTTTCTTTCTATCTCCAAAAATAAAGGCTACAGATGCCACGTAAACATAATCAAAGACCCTGTACTTATAATAGTATTAAATTTATCGGTATTTGCTATTAAAACCTATTTAAACACACATTTATCAAGATCTGAAATCAAACTATCTAGCCAAACAGTATCTAAAACGAAACATTGTCCTCAGATTCCTTCTTAACATATCGGTAGTGTCTCCAATGTCGTGCTGAGAACCAACCTACCTCGAAACTCCCTATCTGTCTGCCATCGGGGCCATAAAATGGCCCTTGACAGCTCGACAGGGGCCAGCTTTACCGACCAGTTTTGTACGCGCCATAGGGGACAATATGCGCATACTTTCGTAATGGTTTATGTCGTAGGTGGAATATTGAGAGAAAATACGTATTTACTTAATTTGTTATCCAGAAGCATGAGTTTTCAGAATTAATAAAAGAAAATTATTAATATTTAGTAGTAGATAAAAAATAATAGTATATTATATTATAAGGATTAAAGTGCATCTTTTTTTACGAGCAATTTTTGCAGTTGCGAGACGAAGCGCAGCGCGGTCGAGCAAATGCAAAATGGCGAGTAAAAATAAGCAGCTAAGTCCGTATGATATATACTATTTTTTTCCAACCAAGTCAAAATTAATACATTTAGTTATTTAAAAGAGCTCAAGTGCAATTGCTTTTAATCCTAGGATTAAAAGTAGCATTTTTAATCCTAGGATTTAAAGTGTTGCAAAACAACGAGCACATTTTTGTATGGTATGAGAATTGATACCTTTTGCACCTGAAAATAGTGCAAAAATGTCAAAATTTTCTGGCGGTTGGAGAAAAAAAATATGTTTTATTGTATCTGAAGTTGGTTAGTTGTATTTTTTTGGAGCATTATTAATCCTAGAACTACAAACCCATTTTTTACCTGTAAACTACGAACTGGGGTAAATATTTTTTTTACGGGATTTTTGCTCTTCCTTCTAAAAGCAGTAATATGACTTATGTGTACTCGAATTTTTTCGTATCTTAGGCTTAAGAGAGTGGTAAAGAGCAAATCTAATTTTATTAAGATTTATTTGATTAAAAATTGATTTGAATAGCTATAAGTATTGAAAAACAGCCAAACCTTTATTTAACAAACAAAAATGTATAACTATTTTTCTAAACAACCGATTTTTGAATTCGAACGGTATTTCAAAGAGAATACATAAGGCTTTAAGAAAATATATAGCATGATGTTTTACCAAAAAGTCTATTTATTTGGAAAATGGAAAAATCAAATAAATATCCATAACATATTGGTTTTCAAGAATTTGTTTCTGTTTCTCTCATGGGAAATATGAAAAAAAAATAACAAATATAAAACATATATAAAAGTACAGTTACGATTTTACTTATTATTATTTACCTATCAAAATTTACCTGGGGTAGATATCTACCCCGGTTTTTAGTTTCAGGGTTAATAAGTAAATAAAATTACTTTTAAATAATTTAAGATTAATAAGAGTATTATTCTACACTTATTCTGCTTTATTAGGGCTTTGTCAAGAGTACTAAAGGTACTTATCTTTAGTAGCAATATCTCTTAAAGGAGAGCTGAGTGAATAAAATACCATGCAGAGCTATTTCGGGAATTGAAACAATTTTAATTTTCAATCAGTAAATATTATTGTCATTTGCTTATTTAAATGACATTAAAACGATTCATCTTAAATCGAAATAAAGGAACGCAATTGATTTTCTGTCTTTCCTCTAAATAAAATCATCAAAAATATGCCTGTGACATCGTTTATCTAATCAAAAATACATAAGGCATGCAAATACATAGTAGAGTAGATTCCTTTACACTCCATCTGGAGAGGCCCCTAACGTTCCACTTTGTTCCATTAATCCTATTGTGCCTAGATTACAAAAACTTGCTACCTGTGAAGATCTTCGCTTTTCCTTCAAACCTCCTTATTTTTGAGTGCCAATAAACTGTTTCTGTGTGCGCGGAGATGGATTGGAATCAAATTTCCATTGGTACTGATCCTTTAAGCCACTTTCATACTATTTTAACACAAACTTTTAATGTTGCTTCTTCTCTTAAATATATTAGGAAAAGGGACAAAAAACCATGGTTTACAGAGGGACCAAAAACATCAGCGAATAAGATGCGTTCCTTGCATACAATTAGGAAATTTGCCTCAGATGATTTAAAATTTGTAATATATTATAACAAGTATCGTAGTATTTATAGAAAAACTATAAAATTAGCAAAAATATATTACTTTTTAAATAAAACGTTAAACTCTAATAATAAACAAAAATAATCGAAGATGATAGTTAACGAACTAAGAGATAAGAGTCGCACTGCTGCACACAGTTCAAATATCAAAGCTACCGAGATTAATACATATTATTGCTCAGTAGCCTCCTCCTTTTCAGTTAATAGAGCTACAATGGTGGATCCTTTAAATTATTTACGAAATGTTACTGTTTATGAAACTTTCTATTTTCATCCTACAGATATACTTAAATTAAAGAGCATCTTTGCAGAACTTATAAATAAAAACAGCTCAGGGTGGGACGATATATCACTCAAAATATTCCTGAAACTGCTGGAGCAAACCTTACAGGTTTTATCCGATACTATAAAATATTCATATTCAGTTGGTCATTTTTCAGGTTGTTTAAAGCTGGCTAAAGTGATTCCCATACATTTTCATGCTAAAATGCCTTCTAACTTTAGGCCAATATCGCTCTTACCAACCTCATCTAAGATAATTGAAAAACTTGTCAAGAGGCGTATGTTAAGCTTTTTAGTCAAGCATAAACTTCCTAGTATCAGACAATTTGCATTTCACCAGGATTTAAGAACTAAAGATGCCTTTTTTATGCTTTTTAAGTACAAGTATCTAAGGCTGTATCTATGGCAATGTGTCAATCATTCTATAAGTTCTATGCAAATTGAATTAATTTAGGAATATGTAGCTACCGTAATAAAAATCAAATGGAATTGTATTACAACCTAAACTGTAAACCTGACATTTCACCCTGAGTAAAAAATATATGGGAACTTCAGTGCTTGAACCTTTTTTAACGAACCGTGATATAGTAATCTTGTTACGACTTAAACGAATTTTATTTGTCCGCCTATAACAACTTGCCGGCAATTTCTACTAACCAATGTAAAAATGGACTTATATCGCTCATTAAAACATGCCGTTTAAAATAGCGTTAGTAACTTTGTGTAATAATATAATTAATAAAAAGAAAGGATTTACTACAATCATCATGACCGACCAGAACTAAACGCTTTTAAGCTTGTCTAAATTATCCCTACGTAGAAGGTATTGACAAAATTTTAATAAAATTCAATATGGTATTTTTTACGGGCTGCAATAATTTCATCCTGTTCGGGTCAAACTAGGTAATCATTTATTATAGGCCAACCCTTATTTTTGGATTGCAATTAGGCTTTCATCTTTACTTATCTGATGATTTGGGCTGCAATTGTTCTAGGCCGTGGTTTTTACTCCCGTCAAGAGACACCCCGTGATCATGAGCTTCTTGACAGTGTTGACACATGAAACGCTTTATTATGCAGGGACTCAGCTAAAAAATTACATTTTAATGTAATAATTTAGGGTTCTTTTATTACGTCCCCTCATTTTTATGTCTGAAATATAATTGAGGAATATAAAAAGCCGCTTTGCTAACCAGATTTAACCATGACCGACTAGAACTTGGGGGTTTTGAATTTGTCTAAATTATTTGTAGAAGTTATAAACAAAATTTTAACAACGTATTAGAAAAAACCTGTGGAATAAATAATTACACTTTGCTAATAACTTCTATGTAGGGATAATTTAGACAAATTCAAAAGCCCTAAGTTTTAGTCGGTCATGGTTAGTTATGGTTAGCAAAGCGGCTTTTTATTTTCCCCAATTATATATCAGACGTAAAAATGCGGAGACTTATTAGAAAATACCTATGATTTGCTTTTTTTACATTAAATGCATTATTTAGAAAAAGTCTACTTTTTAAATAAGGCGCCGAGTCTCTGTATAATAAAGCATGTTTCATGTGTCAACACTGTCAAAAAGCTCATGATCACGGGGTATCTCTAGACGCGAATGTGGTTTTTGACAGATACGTGACAAGTACGTTACATATTGCCAAGGTGGCTGTCAAAAACCAAAAACCTAAGAACGCTTGGAGGGATTTACAGAATGCAGTAAGTGAATTAAGAGCCAGAACCCCAGTATTTGCAAATCTAGAGGAAACAAAAGAAGACTGTTGATTATGTACTATAAAAAGGAGCTACAACGTTAAAGACAATTTGTCTTATACGTTCAATTGATCCTAAAATATAAATAAAACCACGGAGTGATCATTTTAAAATGGGCATTTTGAAAGATAGGTTTAAATTTGTTCACGTTCCAGTTTTTTAATTTTTACTCAAATTTTATACACTTTTCAACACACACATACGTTCCCTAACAGAAAAGTTGTTTAAAGTGAAATTTTCTATAAAAAAGTTACATATTAAAGTCAAAACATTTTTTTGACAAACATATATTTAAAACAAAAAAATATGCATATTTTTTTATTTTTAAAATTTTGACCCATAATTTTTTTCCACATGAATTTAGGTATAAGTATTGCTTTACAAAAAAAGAAGTCGTTATCATGTTCTTGAAAACGGTCTTTAGTAAAAGACTTTAGAATTTGTAGTGGCCGAGCTATAATTTTTAAAGTTGGCTACTTTCATGTTTTTTTCTATTTTTTATTATTTTTTTTATTCTTTAAAACACCTTATTGCCAGTATTATGATTAAATTAAAATTAAATGCAAATTTTTCACACTAAAAGGAAACATGTCTATTTCTTCTAGGTCTTTTCATTATAAAAATTGGTTTAAGCTTTTTTTATGTACTATGCACCACTTCGTAAAAGCACTGGTTACGTATGCTGCCAAGCTTTGCATAGCATGCTAATGTAGCTGTGCTGGTCACAAGGACATTTTTTTAGAAGTTTAAATGCTTGCCTATAATTTGAGCTAGACAAAAGTGATTATGCACTGGCAAAATGCACTGTGACTGCACATGTAAATGGACAAAGCCAATAAAAGATGGAAAGAAGCTTTGTTATGACAACTTATGACCATAGCAACTCTTCTCCTAGTTAGACCATTAATTTATTGCTGCATCACAACTAAATGGTATTCTAAGACATTGAAATCTCTAGCAACATCGGTTCTTATTGTTTTTTCCACCTTTTTGTTGGTTTTATAATCCAAAAGGGGTAATTCCTTCCAGATCATAGACACTACTTCTTTCGTTCGTAATAAACCGTTTCTTGAGATACTGTGGCGTGCATAGAGAGATCTCGTATTTAATCTGGATCTTTTCTGCAACAAATAACCCTATTTTATCTTTTTGTACCAGTACTAACCATAGCTATGCAGTTTAGTTAGTTCTATCCCAATTTCCATAGCTAAATTAACGTTAACGTTACCGTTACAGTTTTTTTTAAACCAACGTCATCCAACACCTCGGTCGGTGTTTTGAAAAGATTAAAAGAATGATTCGACAGTATCTTAAAAGTGAAGTACGCCGCGTGATTGAAGGCTTATTACTCTTCTTAGAGAAGAGTTCAGGTGTTTCGTGGCCAACATAATTGCGATGTGCCGATAAATCTTCTTTTTAACGACCTTTAGCGGTTTGAATAGCAAACGTAAGAAAGTTTGTCCTTGTGAGTAAACAAGGAGTCAGTGGTGGAGAACCATCTATTTTGTTAGGTACTTATAGTCTGTCTCAAAGTATATCGTTACGGCTTTTGACGGACCATACCCCAATAAACCTTTAACGATTTTATTATCTATTGTTATTGGGTAAACCCATTTGTTCATAAGGGCAGGGGTGGGCCAGGTTTTTCTTGAGTATTACCCATTAGGGATATAAATCTTTTGGCTAATATTTTAGTGGCAGTGTTTAATAACCGTTTTTACTGTGCGTTTCGAAAAAGTTTTTTTACGAGAATATAACTATGTCGCGTCGAAATCATTTGTCATTAGATGCAAAACAGGTTGTGAAAAATGTGTATGAAACTTTAATCAGTATAGGTCTAATTAAACAAGAAGCTTTAAAAGAAACCAGTCCACTTACAAAAACTCCAATATCATTGATAAGGGATATTATTATTAGTGAAGAATTGAACAAAAGAAAAAAACGTAGTGATTTTTACTCTCACCGTATAGACAATGGTGATCCGGACCTAATAAGAAGAAAAATATATTGTCTTTATGAAAGCGGAGTTATTCCTACTTTAGATTAACTGAAAAAGAAGCTAGACGAAACCAATATAAATATTAGCCGTGCCACCCTCCATAGAGTTGTTTGTAAAATGGAATTTAAATACCGCAAAATAGACAAAATACAAATAGTAATGGAATCGCACAGATTACGCACTTGGAGATTTAATTACCTTTAAGAAATTCAAAGGTATAGGTTAGAAAACAGATCCATAATTTACTTTGATGAAACATGGTTCGATACACACGACACAGTATCCAAAGGATGGGTTGATTCCAGTCAAAACTGTCAGACGAAAGCACCTTCAAATAGAGGAAAACGCATTACCATAATACACGATGGTTCAGAAGACGGATTTGTCCCAAACTGCTTGCTGTTGTGTGCAAAGAATATTAAGGATTCTAGCTTGGATTATCATGAGGAAAGAAGTGAAGAACTTTTCGAAAACTGGTTTCAAAATTATCTTTTAAAAAAATATTCCAAACAACAGTGTTATTGTCATGGATAACGCAAGCTAGCACAGCCGTCTGCTACACAAAGCACCAGCTTCATCAAGTTCAAAAACTGAAATCCAGGAATATTTGTTAGAAAATGATATTTATTTGAATTCAGTTAAAAAAAAACGCATCTTTTGAAAGTCCTAAATTCATATACAATTAAAAAACAATATGTATGTGATAATTTGGCTGAACAGGCTGGGCATACTGTCTTACAGCTTCCTCCGTATCACTGTATGTTTAACTCCATAGAGCATTTGTGGAACCAAGTAAAATCAAAGATCAGAGCAGAAAATGTTACACCTACATTAAGTCCCAGTGTTATAAATTTGATAAAAAATGTAATTACTAACATACCAGTTGAGAGCTGGAAAAATTCACTACAGCACAATATAAAAATTGAGGACTCTTACATTTCTATCCAAAACAACATAAATCCTATTGTAATTAATCTCAAAGATGACTCTGATAGTGAAACACAATAAGATTTAGATTTTTAGATTAAAAATGTAATTATGTGTAGATAATGCAGTTATAAATTTATTAAAACTTTGCATATATTTAATTTCTTAATGTAATTTTAAGATTATACTTACCTAAATAAACAATAAATTATAAATCTTTATATTAATAAAGTCCGTTCCTAATCTATCCTGTAATACCTACCGATCCGCAGTTTTATTACTGTCGGCAGGTATAATCCATAAATGAAGGCAAGAGCTAACACGGTATACTTTGAGACAGACTATACTTTTTGTAGCATTCAATAATAGAGTCTCTTTCTTTATCGGATATCCGGTAATCTAATAGACCTATCTGGGCACACGATAGTGTGCCCAGATAGGTCCATTAGAATAGTGGAGTAGTCAAAAATAAGTGGAACAGCAAAGTTATGGTCGAAGAAAGGAAGAAAATATCAGCAATTATTGAACTTTTTAATAAACAAACATAATAGGTAGTTATGTATGAGAGAGAAAAAGGGTGTGTTGGGTATAAAATTAATTAAGAATAAAATTGTGGATAAAAATTGGTATAATTTTAGATACTGGTACTTTAAGAGGCCGAGATTTTTCAATAGGAACTTGACCCTAATTTTGCATAAGTGTTTTTGTTCGAATTTAATTTAAAACAATATAAATACCAATTTTCTCTACTCTTTCCTCATTGAAAGAAGTTTAAGTGATTTAACTTTTAAACGATTTAATTTATATACAGTTTAAAGTCCCTAAATTTCAGTTTGATTGCTTTTTGTTTCATTAGTTTGTTTTCTAGTCGGCGCTGTTTGAAAACGATTTTAAATTCATTAAAGTGATTTAGATTGACATTTACATCCACTGTGCATTTGGTTTTAATCCTTACTTCGGCTATATGTTTTTTTTTATTTTTCTCGATTTTGATATTAGATTTTATGTACTTATTTTTATTACTGTAGATATAAATATATTGGAAAATCAATTAAAAATTAATGAACCATCTACAATTAACAAATAATGTTAATACAATTTAAGGAATCTTAGAAAGGTCAACAAATTTGTTGCTTACCTATTAAAAGCAAAACTAATTTAATTGATATGAGAAATTTGCGATTTAAATTAGAAAATAGAACAGAAATAAATGAGGCGTTCTATTAAGGAAATGTTAATTTTATGTCTGATTTCTTTGCGGTTGATTAAAACTATTTTCTGAGGTATTCTTTCAAATTCTACAGGAAAAATACACAAGATCTTTATTCCCCACAATTTTTTAGTTCTCGTTGGATCACCCTGTACATTACATCGATAGCCACAACATTCCACAATACTTAGCATCTTCATCCAAAGAACACTGTTTGCCTTATCTTATAAAACAGCATTCTTTTCTTGTTTTTCGCTAATAACTAGCTCTATGGATCCAACACCACTTTTATAAGTATTTCACGGCTTCTACTCTAAAGAATACTTCAGTATGATTTCTTAAGAGGTCATATTAATGAAGAAGCCAGCTAGCCAGCAGCCTGTCAACTTCGTCTACTCCTTCTTTCCTATAGTATTTAAAAGGTCAAGCTAGGTGTTAGTGGAAATCTTTCATTTTTCTCTTTAACTCCTTAACTATGGATATCAGACTAGAGTGTGGGGGACAGTAGAGGATAAGGAGGGAGCACTGTAGCATCGTGGGCCAGCTGAGGACTATGGCTTCCCCAGTTCTTCATTTAGACCTTATGCACAAAGTGAACATGGCATCAGCGGATGATCGGCTCGCTAACAAATACAGTGCACAGAAGGGGGCACTGTGGCATCGTGGGCCAGGTGAGGACTATGGCTTCCCCCGTTCTTCATTTAGACTTTATGTACAAAGTGAACATGGCATCAGCGGATGATCGGCTCGCTAACAAATACAGTGCACAGAAGGGTGCACTGTGGCATCGTGGGCCAGGTGAGGACTATGGCTTCCCCAGTTCTTCATTTAGACCTTAGGCACAAAGTGAACATGGCATCAGCGGATGATCGGCTCGCTAACAAATACAGTGCACAGAAGGGGGCACTGTGGCATCGTGGGCCAGGTGAGGACTATGGCTTCCCCAGTTCTTCATTTAGACTTTATGTACAAAGTGAACATGGCATCAGCGGATGATCGGCTCGCTAACAAATACAGTGCACAGAAGGGTGCACTGTGGCATCGTGGGCCAGGTGAGGACTATGGCTTCCCCAGTTCTTCATTAAGACCTTATGCACAAAGTGAACATGGCATCAGCGGATGATCGGCTCGCTAACAAATACAGTGCACAGATCAGAATTTACAAATAGATGTCGAAAAGCAATTAATGTACTAACGAAAACCGCCAAAGTCACCCTACAATGGGTCCCTGGACACAAAGAAATCCCGGGGAATGAAATGGCTGAAAGATGGTGTGTAGAGAGAAGGGAAGAAGCCATACATATACTTATACTTAGAGATTGCCAAGCACTAGGGCATACCAGAGGTAAATATCTAGGTACGGCATGGCTTTCATCCCTAGCGAGGAAACTGGGGCTCTACTAAACAAAATAATAGCGCCAAATCAGTGCAGAGGATATGCACACAAAGGAGAGGGTTCGGAAACCTGTGTATGCTTAAGGGTTGATGTAGAACGTAATGGGCTTAGGCCTCAGTGCTCAGGACCTTATCGGGGGAACTCACGATACGATGGATATCATATTAATTAAGAACATATTATTTTAGTTTAGACATCGTTGGTATTTAAGTTTTAAGACTTCGTCGACTCATGCTAGATAAAAAAAACAACACAAACAAGCAAGCAAAATTTTGCCTTAATTAAGATTTTAATAATTATGCAATTTCTTTATCATTATGATTAAAGAATAAAATACAAAATTTATGTCTAACTACTCTACGCCACAAAACTGTATAATTTATTCTCCAGAATCCCGTGCAAAAATGAGAAAACAACTTGATTTTAATACTAAATGATCTGGTTTAGTTTAAAAGTTATACTAGCCAATTAAAACAGTATTCATGAATATGTAAACGCATCGAACTGCATGTAGGATTTCAATAAAATAAATAAAATAAACTAGGTATGGGAAATCGAACACTTGATGTAATTAGTATATTTAATTAATTAGATTCAGCACATATCTCTGTTAATTTTAAATATGTGGGGATATATACATCTTTTAAGGAAATTATATTTGAAATATCTTTTTCGAATAATTTTTATACGGTTTGTCTGTGGATAGATGTTACAAAAGGACATATAAACCAACAATGAAACATACGGAAAATGACATTAGAGTTGCTTGAAAAATGAATGAGATTGGATTTATCAAAAATTTAATTGTTTTTACAATGAACAAACATGCAGAACAATTAAAGAGCTTAGTTGATAAAGTTGTTATGTAGCACTGTGAAAATTTCTGATATTTATACTAAAAAAAGATGATATCTACCTATTCTAACTTATATATTTCTTTCAGAAATTATGCATAGCGACATTTCGAGAATCTGGTAACTATCAATAATTTATAAAAGAAAGATATAAGTTAAAATAGGCAGGTATCACCCTTTTTAGTAAAAATATCAGAAATTTAGATAATTTCACATAACACCTTCATCAACTTACCTCCTTAATTGTGGCATACTTGTTAATATTTAATAGCTTTATTTAGTCTAATTATTTATTGTAAAAAATATAATATAAATTTTTACAGCTTTAATTCCGTAGTGATCACATTTTCTATAGGGTTTTTTTATTATCTAAAAGAATTTTTATTTCTTTCTGGAATACTAAGCTTGGGTAATTTTGTCCTTTCGCATTCTAATAATATTTTTTGTCGTCGTAATTTGAGAAAAAGTGTTTATTATATATCAAACATATAGAGATAAATAAAATGTTCTAAATTAATAATTAAATATACTTAGCAGCACTGTCCATGGGAAATTACTTTAATTACTTATTTTAAGCGAAATACCTACAAATGTTTTTTTTTCAAAGGTCAGTGTTTTAATGCGAGAAAAATGATAAAGCTTCATAGTTTAACTGGTAAAAATAACACAACAGCTATACCTTAATAAAAGAAATAGTCTGTAAAATAAATTTTATTGAACAGTTTACACAGTGATATGAATGACTTGTTTACTATTTTATTTATGTCGTTTGTATTTTTCTTTATTAACTGCTTTTTTTTGCTTTCTTTGCCGGCTTTTTGTTTTTTTTTAACTACTTTTTTGTTCTCTACGTCAGTCGTTCTTTAATAAAACTAAAAATAATAAACCGTACTCCAGGGATCACGCGACGTTCGGACCGGAAGACCATCAGGGGTAAAACTTGATCCTCAGCATTATTCCCATTTACGCTTACCCAGAGGTAAATTATGCCCATTGAATCCAGCTTACCGAAACCTACATTTTCTATTGATTAATTTGTTTTGACCCAATAATGGGCTTTTAACCTTTTACCCGCCAACTTTTTTATTTATTATTGAAGTTCCGGTAACAATTTGTTTTAAACAACCCCATAAAACATCTTGACCTTACTTAAGTCGAGGTTTCTTGAGGGCACAAAACTGGATCATTTCTACCAATCCATCTTGGACTAAATCTGAGGTTAAAACATTCCTCACGAGTGTCAGATCCTGGTCAACCATTAAAGTTATTGTCAAATTTCTGAGTTTATTACCAAAGTATATTTTAAGTACGATATAATAGG
This sequence comes from Listronotus oregonensis, assembly GCA_019359885.1. Lineage (NCBI taxonomy): Eukaryota > Metazoa > Arthropoda > Insecta > Coleoptera > Curculionidae > Listronotus > Listronotus oregonensis. The sequence continues at coordinate 58,025 of JAHBCN010002221.1, forward strand.
AGTGACTTTTTTTCCTATCTTTTACCTTTTGGTTTAATTATTGTACTACTGTAAATCTCAACCACGGATTTACTGAATATTTATTGTGGCCGCTTTATTTAAAGAAAATACTAATAAATATCAAAATTTTGAATTCCGTTTCAATTAAAAGTTCTGCAGTTAAAAGTTTGTTTGATTCTGCAAAGATTATTTATTTAGACAGAGATAGCTTTGAGCAGGAAAATTTATTTAATAAAATGTGTTAAAAGATAATAAATATACGAATGATTTTATAGATAAAGCATATTAGAAAAATTTAATAATAATAATCAAATTAGGTTGGATATAGGTAAAAAATTATTTAACAATTTAAAAATATATCAGGTATTTTATATAAGAAGATGAATAAGGTGAAAATTTGAGCATTAAAAAACTTTTAAGATTTAGAATTAGTGATCCCGCCGAGAGTCTATTGAGGTCTCTCGTTGAGAGACGATCGACGAAAAATTATGATCTTATATAAAAATTTCATAAAGTATAATGTATGTGTAATGAAGGGTTAGATCAAAAAATATACCCAAAAAGAATAGTAGGTATTACTAAGATACAGGCAGTCAAAATTGACAACTTGATTTTTTTTTCATTTTTTTTTAACAAAGTATTGCCAAACTCGGCATGTGGCCTCTCGCGTGTCTATTTCTGGAAATATTTCAGGAAACTTTAAAAATATATGGAAATATTGGAAATATTAAAAATATAGAAATAAAAACTACAAAACTTAAAAAATACAAATTTTAATAAAAGTTTATTATGGGTAATACATAAATGGTCAGATTTGGCCGGCTATTCACGAGAGTGTAGCTCAAGTGATTTTGAAAAACAAGTTAAATTTACGAAGTATACAAAACCAGGCAAAAAATATCTGGCTCAAAATGTAAGTACAAATGGTATTTGGTAAGACAATTGCGCGAATGAAACAAAGTTAAAAGCAAAATAATAATTAAAACACAATAACAATATAAAATACAGTTACTAAGGCTACAATGGACGACACGATTGATAGAACCGTAAACTAATCGATTTTTTTAGCAAGTAACTTTTTCCCCCTTATCCGATAGCAAATTTCGATTTTTGACGTTTCAAATGGAGTTATTTATACATGACTGGAATTTTCATCCGAAAGTTAAAACGCAAAAATCATTAATATAAAGAAAAACTTAAGTAATAAAAATACAAAGAAAACAGTAAAATTCCTAAAAAGGTAATTAAACACAACCACGAGACACAAGTTGTGCCACTTGATCAAGAGACATATCTTCATTGATATCATCCACACCTTGAATATTGTATTCAGGATCAATGCTATCTCCATGGAAGTGCAATTAAACTTCTTCTAAAACAAGCAATACCCAACAAGCAAAGATCGGTGAATCCCCGAGATCGAGATTTCATTATTCGTAATCCTAATAATATACGTACTTTCTCGGAAATTATTTTTCTAGTGTGAAATTTGTACTGCCCAAAAGTATAAGAAATATATGAAAATCTTTGTTTTGATGGTTTAAAACGCATTCTTATTTTTTTCGATATTTCCAAAATTTCCAATATTGCCGGGACATGTTCGGAAATTTCCAATATTTCCATTTCCATGAAAATATTTCCACTCTTTATTTGACTGATTTTTAAAAATAGTTTTAAATTATTCTTTGGTCCTTAACAAAACAATACATTTTATATTTCTGGGAAATCTGCTGTTTTTTCAATAAAACTCAATGTTAAAGTTTAAATTATAAAATTCGCGCTAAAAACACTGTCTCTGTAATGGCGTCGACATATGTTTCGCGTGACGTCATATGCAAGTAAACAAGTTAACAACGAGTGCAACTACAGTGAATTTTGTTAATAATTTCTCAATTTGTTGGCTTAAATTGGATATAAATGGTGTGTAGTGTTACAATGTACCAATACTTCTCTGAAAACACCACAAAAACTGTTTATATCTTTACCTACAAATCCTAAAAGGTGAAAAAAGCGGTTACAATTAGCTCGAAGAGATCCAAACAGCTTTGTATCGCATTCAAATGTTTTTATGTGTGAAGATCACTTTAATGTAAGTATACAAATATCCTGCTTTAAATACCTACCGATTTATATACAACAAAATATCGCCTTTGGATAACTTATAAACACTTTAAGCAGACCATAAATTTCTTGGTAACAACATAACTATGGATTGTAGAGAGATAAGGATCGCCATCTGTGTTGAAAAAGTGTCCGTCGAAATGTGTTAAATTAGGTGGCGCCACCGTAGCATAAGTGTCAAATTCATAAAGTTATTAGAGTAGGATAAAGAACTAAACAGAGAAAGAAAAAGTTTCGCTTTCACTTAAGCACACTTTACTCTGTCTATGCTAGCGCCACTTGTGGCGGATTTTTCAACTGTTATTTACTATTTACAGCTGGACACTTTTTTAATTCGTCTCCCACAAGAGATGGTACTCCTTATATTTCTACACTCTATAAACATAACCTACAATAAGATTTTAAGAAATACTGAATAATAAACACGTAAATAAATAATTTTTTAGAGGTACATACACACAGCTGTTTTTACATTTTTGAGTTCTTTTCTGCAGCATAGTAGTCAGCGTTATTTTTAAAGAAACGCACAATCATAAATGCGTCTATGCGGTAGGTTTCTGTTATCGGCTTGCACAAAATTTATGTCCATTTTGAGGTACGACACGGATAATTATGCTACTTAAAATATGTTTTTTATATAAAATGGTCAAAAACAGTTATTTAGATAGTTAAATATCGAAAATAACACCTAAAAACACACAACTCAAACCTTGTGACATTTATTTACTTGCAAGTGACGCCACCAAAGCTGTAACCAATCACAGAGCGTTCCAGTCGCTAAATTAATTTCAAAAATATTTGAATTTTAATAAAGAGAAATATGCTACTTTATACTATTACTTGATAGGATGACCACAATTTAAAGCTTATTTTCAATGGTGGCAAATAGCCTATAAATTTATTGGCCGGTTATTTATTTTGGATATTAAAAAGTGTGATAAAAGAATAATATAAAACCAGCCCGTATAAGGTGTACTAAAAAAAATCAAAATAATTTGTGAATAAACGAAAATTTGTTTTTAATTTCTGGTATAAATTAATTACAAAACATTTCTTGCTGTCATCCCTTATCACAGCCCTTTATGTTATCCACAACACAACAGATGATATATTTAACCTATATTATAAACCTATATCAAATTATCAAATTTATACCTGTGGCAGGTGCTTCACGTGCTGCGGTTTGGGCATATTAATTTCAGTCACCTTGTATTTATAATTTGGATCGTATCAGCCAACTTAGCGGCGTATTCCGGGTAGAGTTTTAACGATAAAGACAAAAGGTTATTAAATTAAATGAAAATGGGGTTATAAAACATTTTAATAGGTTTAAACATCGCGGTTTGGGCGGCATTATAAGAAAATTTAATAGGGTTACAAATCTCGTTATGTTGACGTGCGAAAGGTGGCTCCGATTACTGTTTAAACTAGGCGTAATAGAGAAAAATAGAAGTTGATTGCTATATATACAACTAACTGGATATTCCATAGGTTTTTTTCATTGAATAGAGATAACCCTATTATTAGGCTCGTTGTTTTATTTTTCCCAAAAATAGTAATACTTTTTTATAAACACGTGTAAAGTTTCATGTAGATTTGTCAACTTATTCGCATATTTACAGTTGTTTAAAGTTAGGGTGTAACAATATTTTTTTTTGCAATGGATTAAAATAAATATTTGTAGTAAAAAACAGCTTTTTAAAAATCAAATAAAATTAAAATATAGGGATAATAGAACTATCTTTTATTTAAAGGAAAAAAAAACGACATTTTTTTGTTGTCTGTGAAATGAGATATTAACAATCAAATTGTGCATATTTAACATTGTCGATATCTGTCATGTATGAGAGCCATGCATTCATTTCGGAATATTTCGAAAACGGTTCTTACGATATTTTTTCAAAACTATTGCAATATAAATTAAAGAATTGGAAATTTTAAAAAATAACTAAATTTTTTGATCGTTTTGTTAAAAAGATATTGATTTTTGAAAGTTTACATATGTCTTTTTGTTATTAAGAAATAGTGTTCTCAATTTTATTCTTTTTTTACGTAATCGCTCTTATGAAGGCTTTTTTTAGGACTAGGCGGTTCCAAAAAGTGTAAAATAGTGTAAAATATTACTGAATAACTGACAGACTTCATGTGTTGTGTACAGTCTCCTAACAAAATAATAGTTTGAAGTACGGAGAACTCTAACTTTTGGTAAATCGTATTAAAACTAACTAACTAACTAAAAATAGATTGCCTTGATTGTCCAAAAACCTATATTGGACAAACAAAAAATATTTAAAAAGCAGAATACATGAACATACAAAAAGCATAAGAAAGATTTAAGAAAATTTAACTGCTCTCGCTAATCATGCAATAGAAAACTTACATAATTTTAATTTAAAAAATGTTTAAATTCTAAATTATGAAACAAATTATAAAAAAAAAACTTAAAAGAAATGACTCATTTTAAAAAAACAAAAACTACTGTGAAATAGTTTTATCGTTAGTATTTAAATATTACTTTTTTTGTAAAAAAGTGTAATTTTAATGAAAAACAAAAGGTATGTAATCCTATATTAGTGTTCTATTTGTTTACTTATAAAATTAAAAAACATTAAGGTTTATCTTATTGTTATAGATTCTGATGATGGCTTTATAAAGGATAAACCGAAACGTCAATCAAAGCAATGGTTTGATTTTATTTATTTAAAATTTAAAAAAATTGATCGAAAAACCCAAGAGATGTAAAACTTATTATTTGGTAACATGGTCAGGTAAACAAAAATAAGTTATCTGGAACATCCAAAAATTTAAACCAGAGATATTAGATTTTGAATTAATAAAATAAAACAAATATACTTTGTTATAGGTCACTGTAAAATTAACTTAAAAGTTTACTAAATTTTGCTTTGTGCCATCACAAACCATAATATTTAAAGCAGTACAATAATGCAAACACAAAATTAAAATTCCTAGAAATCTAATATCCCACTTAAAACACTTATGTAAAAGGTGTTTTCTGGTTTTGTACACTCGCGTTTCGTACACTTTAGAAATTTACCTAAAATATTCTCGTTTCGTACACCAAATTATTTAATCAATTTTATGCATCTCGTTTCGTACACCGACCATTGTGACGACCCAAATAACCAACCAAATAGATACCATATTGAAAATTATTAAAATTTTGTTAATAACTGCTACGTAGGGATATTTTAGACAAATTTAAAAGACGTTAGTTCTGGTCGGTCACAGTTAATTCTGGTTAGTTAAAGCGGCTTTTTAATTTTCCCAATTACATTTCAGACGTCATAAATCGCTAAAAGCAAGAACAGTAAACTTTTCCGTTCAGGCCGCAATTGTGCTATGGCTTAATCACATAAAGGGATAATTAAGACAAATTCAACAGCCGTTAGTTCTGGTCGGTCATGGTTAGTTAAAGCGGCTTTTTATTTTTCTCAATTGTGTTTAAGACGTGATAAATCACTAAAAGTATAAACCGTAAACTTTTTGTTTAGCTAGATAGTTAAAACTTACATTATTATTAGACTATTTTAAAATCACTATTATTCAAACAAATATTTTATATTTCTGCATCTGCAAGCAAGAAATATTTTGATATTTAGTTATAAAATTATTATTTTTTTTATATTATATCTTATGAACCATGAGGTACAGGAATCTTCTTTAGTTTTTGGTGTACAAAACGAGACGTCGAAAACTGAATAATGAATTGTGTGTTCGAAATAATAATATTTGGGGAAAGTTTTTGAGGTGTACGAAACGCGAGTGTACAAAACAAGAATAAATTATGAAAAATAAGGGTCAAATTCCTATCCCAAAATCTAGGCCTCCGGGTATGCTGAGATCTAAAATTAGACCAAGTTCTGTACAAACTTTTGTTCCATTCTTTTATGACTTGGCAAATTAAAATATAAGTCTATAGATTAAATAAATAAAAATTATAATTTTACTTTTATACTGGTGTTGTAAAATAATTTAAAAAAACAACTTTTGACAGGTCAATATTTAATTTTAATCCCACAGTAAATTTGCATACTAGAAATACCAAACTACCGTATCCAATTAATTTACCAATTGTTGTTAGTCCATCACAATATTTTACCAAGAAGTGTTTATACTTCGTTGCCGAACTTCTTAGAATTAAACAATGTATAAATCTTGTATATCTCAAGAAACACAAAGGTCATCTTTCAAGCGGTTTATTGTTATCATTTATCAGCAACTTTTTTATACATAAAATATATTATAGGGAAAAAAAATTGTATACAGTAAAAAAAATTTAGGTAATGCATACATTAATTTCTATATTGCTATGGGATCCTTGCATAAAATTTATTTTTATCTAAAAATAAAAAAAATGTATTTTTCCTTGCCACTTAAAGAGCCTCCTTCCAAATATTTCTTTTTGGAAAAAAATAGTTTCGGGGTAATAGCAATTTAAAGTACACGTCTTGTCCTTTTTCTCATCAGACTAAAATGCTGTGTGACGTCATAAGGGTTGCCGAGTTCCAATATCAGTTTTTTTACTTCATTATTTTATGTCATTCGAAGCAAGAAAAAACAATACATCGCCTTTCTTTATTCTGATTTAAAATGAATCGGATAATGTTAATTAAATATGCAACATAATACATGTAAAGGGTAATTACTCCATCAATATCCATCGTTTACCACAAACAATACATTTTTTATTAGATGTAATCATACCTACTTACTTTTTAAGCCAATGCAATACGTTTTTTTAATGTGTTTACAAATGAAAATGAATGTCGAACTTCGATATCTCGAATTTTTGATAACTCGAATCAAATTCATTTGCAATAGCATTAAGAGTGAATATTATGTGAAAACTTTACTTGATAACTTGAACTTCCATTACTCGAATATTTTGATAACTTGAACGAAACATTTGGCAACACATTCGATAAGTCGAATTTTTCAGGAAGTCCTTAACTTCGCGTGTTTTTAAAACGCCTCGTTTTAGAGCGTTACAAGCAGGCAGTTGGATCAAGGTGTCATACAAAATTTCAAATGCCATTACCAGCGAAGGATTTAAAAACAAGCTTTAAAATGTTTGGAAGAAAAAATGAAAATCAACATAACTTTGATGGATGGTGTCGATAATGTTTGCAATTCATGGAATATTGATGCTAAGTCTGACACCATATCTAATTGTCGGCTTTGGTCAGTATTCTGAATGGAAAGAGGAGGATGGCATTTCCTTGACTTTTCTAAATAAATATTTATAAGAAAGCAGTGACGAAGAAATGCAACTGCAAAAACAATATGAAGCTTATGATGGTTTGAAAGGCGCAGAAGGTGTTACGTTTTATGATTTTATCCATGTGGATGATGATATTGTAACTTCAGAGTTACCCAAAGATAAAGATATAGATCTTTACAGATCTACGCCAGAATCTAAACAGCTCAATAATACAGATAACAGTGGAAATTATATGACAGATAACTATTTTGAGGAGGACATATACAACAAGCGCCTTCAAATGAGTCGGTGGCAAATTTGTTCAAAATTTTACGTTCGTGTTTAAAAACGAATAAACACACAACGAATTTGTTGTATAATGCCTTAACAGCATTAAAATTTTTGTTAGAAACCAAAATAATGTAACAAATAACCAAATTTTTTACTTTTAAATAATCAGTAGTATACTATATATGTTTATTTTTTTGTACAATTTGTGTATCTGAATGATTCCATAATATACATAAATGTATTAAATTCCCACATTAAAAATAATCTTAGTTAATGCATATAATGTGTTTTGTTTAAATAATAACTTCAAGTCTCGATACCTCGAAATTTTTAATGTCAAGTCGTGGTTTAAGTTATCGAAGTTCGACTGTATTCTACATTTTAAACAAATGAAAGTGACATTTATCCTCTGATTGAAGATCCAGAATTTTTTAACATCCGGATTAGCTCCGCTTGGTATTTTATTTACTCCGCTTTCATCCAAGATGTGTACACTTAGAACACTTACGTAAATTAAGGGCCAGGTTCCTATCCAAAAATCTCGGCTTCTTTAAATACTGAGATCTAAAACTAGACCAAGATTTTTTTACAATTTTGTCCCATTATTTCATGACTTGGAAAATTAAGTCGCCTGTTGTGAATACGCGTGGTTAGCCCCTTGTAACGTAGATGCCCTTTCTGCTGAAAAGTTTTATATTTAAATTTAAAATGCTTCTAATTTTGCCACAGAATTTCGTAATTCGAAATATTTTACAGAAGCGGTGTTTAGGTATAAGGGGTTATTTTTAGTCAATAAAAAATATTTGCAAGAGGCCTATGGTCAAAATGGCTAATCAAAAAATAAACTGAAAGATTGTTTAACGATCTAATACTAACCAGCACTAATCAATAAAAATCAAAAATATGAAAATAATATACCCAACAATTTAAATATTACAAAAAACCCGTTTAGTTTTTCAAATATGATGCATGGATCATTTTATATATCTCCGAATACATGCAGGTATGATGTCCCACTGTGCGCTGTCTGGCTCACCCTGAAATCGAAATATTCTTTTGTCTACTAAACTGACAGTGACAGATATTCTATTAGGTACATCCGTTTTACTACAGACAACTAACTAAAAACAACTGGAGGCCTCGTTGTTAATTTCTTTAAATTAGAATAGGCTAATTAGTGTCATTATTTAACGTAAAAATAAACAAGTGGCTGCTTTATATAGTTCTCGCCACACATGTAATACGAAGTAATATCTATACGAAAACTTTTAAATCTATTATTGTAGAGAATTATTTTAAAAAATATAAAAATTTAAATATCAAAAATTAAGGTAAGCTTTTTAGAATTTAATTCTAAGTCAACAATAATTTTCTTTTTAATGTTTTATTTAAATTAAAATTAGGCGACAAACCGATTTGATAATTTATAGTTTTTGTTATGTTTATCATCATTTAAAACGAGCAAGTTTAGTGTTTAAACCTGTTTTTTTAAGGGCGATATTAAGATTTTACAATAAAAATATAGTAAGCCTTGGCAGAACAGACGATTTTCAAAAATATTAAATATTAACAGTTTTCCCACAGTATTATTCTTATTTTTTTGTTGAACTTCAAACACCTCTTTAATACCTTAGGCTCATATTGATGCATAAATAGAATTGCAAGTTATATACCAATTGAATTTGCAATACAAGTAATCTTTAAAACAAGTTTAACACTTTAATTAGACGTGTAATATTTGACAACGGCACATCAGAATTGTTTTAAATTATATTAAAAGTGGTAATAAACATAAGACTTCGACCGAATAATGACCTTTTGTTTTTGTTATTCCAGAAACGTATTTTTATATTTTTCAAATTTAATGGTACATTTATCATAGGAGTTTAATCCTTAAAAAAAAACATATGGAACGAGACAAAACGTGGGTTACCGAACATGCATGGTCGTAACAACACCGCATACAATGATCGGAAGCAAAAATTATTCATAGAAACTCACTGGAACAAAAAAAAATGAAATAATTCTATATAACTGGAATGTATATAGCATGCCTATTATTGACATGCCGAATATCTGGCAGCCACTGCTAAACCGTGAAAAATGTCAAACTTCGGCAAACAACGGATAGTATAGGTAAATGTCTTAGCTTTTAATAGTAGTTTAGTTAAGTTATTACTTAAAAACGTATTGAGAAACATTACTAACCGAAACATTGTATAATAATTGAGGAATTCGCTTTCAAAACGAGTTATAGCCACTTTTGTAAAATTTTTAGGAAACGAAAAAAAACCCTTTATATTTTTGTACATAAAACAAAGTAAAATTCTGTGAACGCAATTTTGTTTAAACTGGTTAGACAAAAAGGATCACTAATTTTTTTTTAAGAAAAGAACTATCAATTTTGAGAAATTAGCCCAAAAATATGGATTTAACTGGTTTTGAACACAAATGATATACAGGATGTAAAAAGTATGATGCTCATAATTTTAATGGCCGATAGTGGAGCTTGAAAAAAGTCAAAAAGCTCATATAACATATGTGTCAAAACTTGACAGATTTTTGTCTAAACGATGTCAAAGTTTGAACTTTAAAACCAATTATTTCTGAGAACCCGAAACGTTTGTCTTAATCGCTTACCAGTAGATTTATCTGCTAATAAAATAAACTAAGTTTTAAATGTTTCAATCTACAAATAAAAAAAAAATAATATTGATAATAATTTTTCCCCCAGTAAAAAATGTAAAAACAATTATCAACAGAGCTACCTAGCTAGAAGCCTTGTGTAGTCAGTTGTAAATACGTGTTCAACGGCCGCGACATTTTTGGTTGTTTTTAACTCGGAAAAAAATGCGGATATGTTAAAATTTACAACTGTAGTGTCCAAGAGTTTTGAAAACGAGATGTGTGTAACCGAGAAATCTTATTCTTCAAGCAAAATAAAAAAGTGCTGTTTTAAAACATAATAATTTGTGCTGTAAAAATGAATATTTAGCCTATTTGTGGTGAGTAAAAGTATGTTTTAATTACAAATATCAACCAAACAATAATGTATTGTTTTTTACGTAAATTTAATGTCAAATTAAATATCAAAGTAAATTGCAAGAAGTAATTTTTATTATTTGTATATAAATAAACATATTTTTAAAAAAAGTGTAAATATGCAAAACTCGCAAAAAACGTTTGACTCGCTTCGATGAAACGGGCGCGGTGTTGCCAATTTTTTTAACTTTGGAAGGCCATATTTTGAAAACAGTTAACTTTTGACATATATGTTTTTGGCTTTTTTGATTTGTTTTGTGCCCCTCTATCGATTGATTGATTGATCGCCTATTAAAATCGTGAGGATCATACTTATATATATATATATATATATATATATATATATATATATATATATATATATATATATATATATATATATATATATATATATATATATATATATATATATATATATATATATATATATATATACGAGGGTCCGGCAAAATGTATTACCTATTTTGTTTCTTTAATATAAAAAAATGTATCAGTATTCACTATGGCGATATTTTTATTTGGAAAAGTAGGCTTTGGAGAGTTTATTAAAATTGTTGACAGTTGTCAAAATGCCGCGTTGGTTAACAGAACATGGCATTTTTGTGTCGAAAAATTTATTGAATATAATTCCATTATAGCCGTTCAAAGGTGTTTTCGGCGTCAATTTAATGACCTACAGTGTCCGCAGCGGAAGACCATTACAGTTTGGATTCGTAAATGGAGGACAGGAGGATCCGTTTTAGACAAGAAGTCAAGTGGGCGGCCAAGATCTGCCTGCAATGCACTGAACGAAGACAGAGTTAGAAATGCAATTATCGCTAGTCCCAAAAAATCTGTTGTTAAACATGCTACTGTTTTAAATTTATCTGAGCGAAGTACACGAAGAATGTTAAAAAAATGAATTTTCACCCATACAAGATCGCAACTGTTCAAGAAATAAAAACAAATATTGCCAATGAAATCCACGCTATTTCTAGGCAAGTTCTTCAAAATGTAATGAGAAAATTTATGAACCAGTTAGAAGAATGTATTGAAGAGGGTGGCGGTCATTTGCGGCACACCATATTCAAAGCATAATAAACTCCCATCTTTCTTGTTTAAGAATACATGTTCCTTTGTTTTGTTTTTAAAGTTAATAAATTTTTATAAGCAATTTAAAATAGGTTGTTCATTTTGCCGGACCCTGTATATATATATATATATATATATATATATATATATATATATATATATATATATATATATATATATATATATATATATATATATATATATATATATATATATATATATATATAATGTATATATATATATATATATATATATATATATATATATATATATATATATATATATATATATATGTACATATATATATATATATGTATATATATATATATATATATATATATATATATATATATATATATATATATATATATATATATATATATATATATATATATATATATATATATAAATAAAATTTAATTTCTTGAACCTATTGATAATAAATATTAACAAATAAGTAGAGTTTCTTTGGGCATATAGTCTCCTTATTGAACTGAAAAAAAAGATTAAAAGTCCTGTTAGATATGACTACTAAGCTTGGTTTGGTTTAAAATTACGAGGCCTCCAAGTGAATGGATAACCCCGGGTCCAGCCAATCCGATTACACGTGTTTCACCCTTGTTGGGGATGGTCACACCGAATGTAGGCCGAAGACATCGTTGACATGCAGAGCAGCCAGCTTAAGAACAATTGTAATTCAATACAACTGAACGTAAGAAGTAACTAGCGCCATCTCGTCAAGTAACCTTAAACCAACCAATTTTAATATCGACAGGTCAAGATGTTATTGTGCGCCATGTAGGTGTATTACGCAAAAACATTCAGAAGTTGCTTTACACAACACACTTAAGGAAAATGGCTTCTCATTAGTTCACGGATATGTGAATTTCGAATGAGCTTTTTTGCTAATTCCAAGTAGGTGACGTGCAGCACGACTGAAAACGTGATTAAATTATGGAAAATGCAGTATTTTCACCCAACTGCAATATATATTTTTAAAACTGGTCATTATACCGGAAAGAATTTCAAAAATTTCGCCTTCAACCAGTCTAATTCAATAAATTTTGCTAAAATATGACCTGCTGGTGCTTTCGTTTTTATTGCACCTAGCCTGAAGTTCGGGAAAATGTAATAAAATAATAAAACGCGTCATAAATTACTTTGACAGTTCACTTTGGAATCATTTTCCATGTCAGTTAGGCCGGAGGAACATTTATTTTCGATGTCTTTTATGTTTGAAAGTTTGGTAAAATTGTTTTTCTTGGAATTTACTACCTAGTTAAAATTTTACGGTAAATTTTCAAGATGGGGCTTAACAGTTATTAACTGTACCTAAATTCGTACCAATAATAGAATCAATGAATGTATCAATACCTTATTTAGTTATGGTATTTATGACACAATTACGAACGTGATTTTCTTTATAACTAGTGGAAAATTATGTCAGAATTTAAAAATTTAAATCTTTAATTTATATAATAAAAAGGAGATCAGATTTATGTTCAACCAAAACCAGCAACATTCGGGCGCTATTCCTGATCCATTGGACCGAGATAAGCGACGTCCGATTAAAAACCAAAGAGAACGGAAATTTAAATCTTACTAAAATCAGCAATAAAAGGTGATGCCAGACAGATAAAACTGGCGACGTAATTTCTGTGTGTCACCTTACCCTAATAAAAATTACAAGAACTGGTCGCCTACAACCATCCACAAGGTAACATATTAACTACAGACGTATCCAAACAAAAAAATGTCTCTACAACACACTGAACCTGCTGTTATTTATCTAGCTGAACAACATAATAGGCAATATTTACCTTTTCAGTTAAACTACTAGTTAAATACGAGATGGTAATTACCCCGTGTATGCGTTAGTAATTTTATGTTTTAATCATGTCTCTACAGAGAGCTCATGCCCTAGAATATTGAGAATTTTACGATATTTTTACCGATCTTTAGAGACGTATCGCGTTATCTATATTATATATATATATATATATATATATATATATATATATATATATATATATATATATATATATATATATATATATATATATATATATATATATATATATATATATATATATATATATATATATATATATAATTTGCTAATATGGATATATTTATATGTAGGTAGGTATATATATTTATTTGTCTGTACACGTGATTCTGAAGTTATGGCTTAAGCTAAAATCATGAAATTTGGCACAGTGGTAGTCTTTAGCAGTGACTAGAACCTAACGAAGCCCGTTTTTTGAATTTCGCCCCCGGGACAAAAATAGAAGCAAAAAAGTGTTTATTTACCGTTAACCATATGGAAGGCGTCTTACGGAGACAGAGGCTACTTAATATTGTCTCTCGCCTGGCGGAGACAGGCTTTTCATCTAGTATGTTATCATTTTAATGTGATTAGCCAATTCTTCGTTTATTTTGTGATTTCAAATTATATATTTTTAATTTAAAAAGTTCATGTTTTGCACGTTTAAATTAAAAAAATGTTCATATACTGTGCCATTAACTTTTGACAGATCGATACTGATACCTGTTCACTAATTGGCGGAAGTGTCATTCAGACAACTAAACAATCAAGTGATAGTGAATGTATATGTGACAACACCACATTTAATGGGTCCATCTTTAATAGTTTCCGAAATATTTTATCCAAATGTGAAACTAATTTATAATTTCCGTTATATTTACAGCAGTAAGCAGTAGATATATTGAAAATTAAAAAAACAGAAGGAAATTTATCAAGTTTACCGTAGTAATTTCTTATTCAAATTCCTTAAATAAACATTTAGTTTAAGCAAGTATTGCATAAAAATATGTATACTAAGTTGAAAAAGAAAAGCTTATAACAATAGATGCTTACAAAAGAAGGTACGGGGTGTGTAATTTTATTGTAGATCCCTCAAGTTAAACATCAAATGGGCTATGGGTGAGTTGGCAAGTGTGCTTCAAACTGAGCTCACAGGCATAACCATAGCTGCAAAGAAATAAACAGTAGGAATATCACTGACAAAGTCGTGCTTATCCATACTGATTGCAGACAGACACTACTAGCCCTAAGGAGACCACGCTACACCTTGAGCCTGGTACTAGAATGTCACCGTGCCCTTGTGGACGCTTCCAACAGGAATGTAGTCTCCCTCTGCTGGACAAAAGACATGCTCACTTTAAAGGCAACCGCATTGCTGACTCGTTGGCCAGAAAGGCTGCCAGGGCCAAACCTTTTGGAGCCGAACCCTTCGTAGGTCTGACAGGGTCTGTGATAAGCGACCTAATCAAAAGAGACTCCAGTTCACAAGACGATGGGATGAAACAGTTAAACTGTAACTTTTCCAGGGTATTACTGAACTATCCTGACAGAGATACAGCTAAACATTACTTGGTAATGCATAGGGCGAACCTTCGTCTAATTACGGGCTTTCTTACTAGATACTGTTAACTGCGAAAACACCTCTTAAGAATGGGTATAAATTACACACTTCTGTGTAAAGGTTGTGAACGAGAAGATGAGACGGTGAAGCATTCCTTTGTGACTGCCCTGCACGCTCGTCCAGGAGAAGATCCATGCTGTGCGAGTATTGGCTTCCCTTGGCCGACATTAAGGAGATTCCCTCGGCAACGTTGTCACCCACCCACTTTAAATTAGTAGGATGGGCAGCGCACTAAGTAAAGAATTCTCTTTATAAGGTGGCACAATAGGCCTACTGAAGCCTAGGTGCAGTGATGTTTATTACCCTCCTTACTTTTATATTCACAACAGACATATGTCTCGGATGGATAAGAGAGACCATATGCTAAGTTAATAAAGGTGCCCTCGAACAACAATTTGCTAGTACAAAATGGTTTTTTTTTACCTTTTGGACCATGCAAAACATTTACACCCTGTAAAATCCTTATAATAAACATAAAATTTTTGAAAAATTGATGGAAAGCATGTCTTGTCGATTTAGATCGCAAGTTGCGTAATTTGTTTACATTTGTCTATTAGCTCTCTAATATATGTACATATGTATGTGTTAAACAGAACTGGTATAACAGACGAGATTGTCTGCCAAAGCTATAAAATTTGATTGCATGAAATTGAAATTTCATTATCCGGACATACGAATGAAAGTTAAAGCATAACTATCTATATATAGTAATTCCGGAGTAAACAGAGAAGGTAGTTTTTTAAAGATTTTTACAAGTACTTTGCACTGTTTTCTCTAATTGGAAATTTCTCTTTCACTCACTGTTCTTATATAGATTTTTGTTGGTTTCAATTTTCTATTGAAGTTGAATTACCAATTGTTGTACGTATTTGTGCCTATAAAAAGCTCGCATAAAAGGGGAAGACGACCCAAAATTAATAAATATTTTGCGCCGTGGTAACGCCAACTATTCTCAGGTAGATTTGCATTTTTGACCATAACCTTCCTTAGAACGTCTTTTATTTGCACGTGATTTCTATTGATTACATTCGCTTAAGAATAGTGTCCCAGCGAAAAAGTAGTATCAGCTCGTGAAAATTTTCATGCAATGATTAATTACAATTTTCGACGTGGATTAAGTTAGTAGTGCATCGATTAAGCTACTACCACTTTTGGCGATAAAGCTTCATTCTTTACCACTGTGATATGTGTCAAAAAACATTGATGCTGTGCAAAAACTAATAATGCAAGGTCGTCATGTGACATACTGTGATATTAAGGAAACCTTGGGCATTTATTGCATTGGCATATATAAAATATTGTATGAATATTTAGCCGTGAAAAAAGGTTTGTTCTAGTTGTATTCTACATAATCTGATAAAATCTCGAAAAGATGCTTGTGTCGATTGGTGTAAATAAGTAGCGAAGAAATATAATGGCGGTGCTTTAAAATACTCGTGTAAGATTGTAACCGGTGAGGAGTCATGGATCTAGGCGTATGAGCCAAAAAACAATTAGCAGTCGACTGTATGCACCATAAATTACAAATTCGAAAGATATTAATTCTATTATATTTATTTATTTTAAACGAAATAATAAATACAAAAGTTAAGTGGGTTGTAAATATGTAAGTACATACCCGATACAAGTGGGATGATCTGAAAACTGAAAATCAATTACGTAATGGATATTTCTGTTGTTTTAATAGAAGAATGCTACAAAAGTAATAACTTTATACCTTTTGGGAGATCAATCCGGTTTAGAAAATTGAATAAAATAAAAAAAATAAGAAAGTTTCTTTAAATTCTTAATTTGTACTGCTGTTATTTATTAAAATTATTATAATAAAAGAACATAAAATAAATATTATGCAGATTTCCTAGATTCTGCTGGATAAAATTAAGGAATAAACTATTGGAAAAATTATCTGAAACTTATTTTATTTTTTTTAGTGCTTTTGTGTTAATGGATATTTCTTCCTTTGATTTTGTTAAGAGAGTTGCACGTAGTTGTCTTGTTTACTAAATGACTATATCGGGTGCCCACGGGATTAGTTTCTGGCTACATTTTTTTATTTTTTCATCAGTATTGGCAAAACATTTTAGCGTTGTTATTTTAAAGAATTATTTTCATGCATATACAGGGTGATTTATGACGAAACGTCAATACTTCAAGTACCTAGTCAGGGTCTAAAAATAAATATAAAAGGCCTTCGTTTCCGAAATACAGGGTGTTAAAGTTTTTATTTAATTTTTCTATTTTTTAAATAACATTCTAAAACCCAGCTTATGTTGTGCTGAACATAATTTAAGAACAATAATATTATTGAAAATTATAATACATATTGTTTAATTATACATTTTGTGTTATTTTTTTTATTTTGCTATAATAAAATCAGATGCCTCGTAATTTTTTTAAATCGAAATATTTCAAAAACGGTTGCTCATATCAACTTTTCAACTGGTATACCTTTTTGACGTAAAATTGACAAAACAATTATTTTATTTACTTAAAAATGTAACACAGAGCCGTACCAAAAAGTTGTGATTGTTCAAAACAGTAAAAAGACCGGTAGGTGGCACCCCCTACAAGTAAGAGCCGTACTAAGATTAGGTTCGAATCCGTCATACCAAAAAACCAAGGATACCAATTTTTACTCCAATATTTACATTATCATGGATTTTATTAAAAAAAATTGAATAAAAACTTTAACACCCTGTATTTCGAAAACAAAGGCCTTGCGGACCCATATTTGTATACACTTTTATGTTTATTTTTGGATCCTGACGACGTACCTAAGTATTGACATTTCCTCATGAATCGCCCTGTATAAGAAGCTTCTCCAACTTCCGGTTTTACCGAAAGTGACTGGAAATTTTTATATTTAGATGAGACACTGTATATTTTTTGCTTTTAGACTATACAGATCGTTTTACGTCCGAATGCATCATTTTTAAATCGAGTTTAAAATCATAAAAACAAAGGCAGCAAAACTTGTCATATATGAATAAAAATATCGTCTAATAAGAATAACAATTTTATCCCACTTCGTTAATATCGATAAAGAAATAAAAAAATGGCAGACGAAAGTAATATTTATTTTAAATTTAATACCACAGTTTAAAATAGAAATAAAAATATTTTTTCAACCAACAATACCTTATTTTTGCATACATCACCGTGTAAAATACAGAAAGAGAATTACACGATATGCAACCCGCTCCTTTAAATAGCGAACACCAGTTTTAATAACTTATATATTTAAAAATAAATTATACTTACCATGCGTGATTTCACCCAAAAAAACAGCAAGGTACTTCAGTGTTATTACTATCCTGCAACAAAACAAAACAATATAGTCACGCAAGTTTGTAAACAAACCAATATAAACACTGACCTTAAAGGTTACAATAGGTCAAATAATTAGGTTTATAGCCAACCTAATAAAATGTACTCAATTATTTAATTCAGATTGTTTTAGAACAGTTGATTCAGTGAACAGTGGTAAAGTTTACAAATTTGGTAGGACAAAATATAATACCCAACAGGATTTATTTCAACCAGCGCGCTGTCCTAATTATACTTAAAGTTCACAGGATTTTTTAATAAAAAGCAATGATTTAAAAAAACTTTATTTACACAAATATTAGAAGATATATAGGTGTACTTACTAAATTATTTAATATTTCAATCAAAGCTAATGATTTTTAAATTCCTTTTAAAACCTTGAAAATGAAATACAACTCAATATAATTGAATGTTTTCTCTTAATCCGTTTTTTTTTACGTTTTTACAAACATATGAATAAAAAATTAATAAAATGTACTTAGAATATCAACTATTACTTCTCTCACCCCCGCACCTTCAAGCAATATTGCTTAAAAACAGTACTGCACGTGTACCAAATTTAAAATTAATATCTCATTCTGTACGAAACTCACAAATACAACTCTATAAAAAGACCAGCTAGAATGTTTATTTTATTAACCCAAGAACCCCAAAAAAAACCTTAAAATCTGTAATAATATCAACAAGCGATTTTTTAACGCGATAATAAATTCTTGATATTTTTTACTTTGGTTTCCCCTGTTCGTGAAATAGACCGGTGGGCGATGTTATATTTACATTAAATCGTCTATTAATTGAAAAGCATTGACATTACACGATTAATATTGTGACTAGTAAGATAAAAACTGAAACACTCATGATTTGGTTATTTTAAGAAAAATGTCTGTATTTATTTTTTTAAAAACGTAGATCGCTAAAAATATTTTATTGTCATTTAAGCTTTCTTAAAAAATGGTAAATTAGGAGTAAAGACCCACTTGGCGTATACTTTTAAATGTACAAGGTGCGTCATAAATTGTATCCAACAGAACATAATATTTTAAAATACGACACACAAATATATCCATTGATTTTGATGGATTTATTAAAAAAAACTAATGTTTTAACGAATCTCCTAAAATATTTTTTTTTAAATTAAAAACGAATATTCTTTTAGATTTAATGTTAATAAACTAACCAATTTTAGAGAGATTCTAAATTTTATTAAACAGACACTATATTTAAAAAAGAAATGTACTTTTTGGGGCGCAAATTACTTATGAGTTTTAATAGCTATTTTTTTTTCTTTGATTTTTTTTTAATTTATTGGGTTGTTTAATAGCTTTAATCGTCCGATATAAAAAACACGATTTTATATTTTAAAATATATTTTATTGTTTAATATAAACTTTTTGAACATTAATATGTGATCTCACAATAATTTGTTCTTAATTCACTAATTTTTGCAATGGTTTTTAAACTGTGTGAAAGAATGGGTTCTCACGTTAAAAACAATTTTCAACTTAATAAGTTGTATGGTTAAATATAAAGATGCACTTACTAATTTATGTGAAATTTTAACTTTATCCAATGAATTTTTTTTATTTCTTTGACCCTAAAACCTTAAAAATGATATACAACGTAATTTATTTAAACCTTTTATTTTATTTATTTTTTACAAACTCTTCTTACCCCCGAAGTGTTGCTTCGGGTAAGAGTTCTTTTAAAGCTATGATTGTATATAATTTTAATTATAAATAACTTCTTTTTAAGCTTTTGTTATATTTCCTACAATAAGTGTACTATATTCTTAAGCCATTTTTCATTTTTTGACTTACCCTGTATATCCTTGTAGCTTTATTATAAAAAAAAAAATCTGACAAACGACAAATAAAAAAGTTTACCGTTTGTTGCAATGGTTTTTTTAGCTGTGTAAGAAGGTACGTTGTCTTGTTAAAAAAATTTGTTTGTTTTGTTAACCAAACTTTTTCTTAGAAATTTTTACATCCAGTTGATTCAAAGCTTACAATAATAATCTAAGTTTAATGTTTTACCAGTTTGGAGGTAATTTATGAATAAAATTTCTTTTGCATCCCAAAAAAATGATGCTAACACCTTCTTGGGCGATTTAAGGAGCTTTTTGACTTACCCTGTATATCCTTGTAGTTTATAAAAATTACTGCTACTGATATACATTTTTTTTTGAGAAACGACAAATAAAAAAGTTTACATTTGTTGCAATGGTTTTTTAGCTGTGTAAGAAGGTGCGTTGTCTTGTTATTTTTTTGTTTGTTTTGTAAAGCTAATTTTTTCTTAGAAATTTTTACATCAAAGCTTACAATAATAATCTAAGTTTAATGTTTTACCAGTTTGGAGGTAATTTATGACTAAAATTTCTTTTGCATCCCAAAAAAATGATGCTAACATCTTTTTGACCGATTGAAGGAGCTTTGGAGCAGAAGTACACACCACTCCGTAGCCCCATGTTTTAATTCAGGATTATGGTGGTACCCCAAGCCTCATCTGTTGTGATGAAACAATGAACAAAATTCTTTTCGTTCTTTTTAAAATATTTTAAACGTTGTTGAAAAAGTCGCATTCGAATGTTTTTTTATTATTAGAAAACCCGGCACCCATTGTGCATACAGCATTCTAAAACTTAGCGTACACTGCTTAGGTCTTCAACTAAGTCCCTCGCGGTTATCGACTATCTTTCAAAATCATATCCCGCTTTTTTCCCACGATTTCTGGAGCTGGTGCACTTTTTGGGGGACCTTTACCCGGATCGTCTTCACCATTTTTCTACTGTTCTAATTAAAGGACCTTAATAACTTTAATATTCATTTACAAATTTGTTTTGGTAATGCATCTTCTTAAAAATAACAACTATATTAATACATGATATTAAATTTTCAAATTGTACGAAAATATGGCCACACTTCAACTTTAAAGAGCTGTAAATATATGTGAAACTCTCACGTGGTTACAAAAATAATATTTCTAGAAAAACAGAACGATGAATATTCCGTACAGCGCCTGTTTTCAAACGACCAAACTTATCAAACAATCTAGTGCTTTAAAATTTTAAAATATAACTAAAAAATTATGTTCTTTTGCTGGCTTAAGTTAGAACTTAATAACTAAAATGTCTAATTAGAATATTATTAGTTTATTTCTAGAGCTTAACAATATAAAAGATAGTTATTCAGGTATCTACTAAAATGTTCACGTCTTATGCCATTAACAGCCTATTCACACACCTCACCCACAAAAGTGGAAACAAGCGTTCAAAACCGACGTCACATTCTGGTCACGTCGTCTTCAGCAAATTCAATTATTCACTGTCACCGGAAGTGGATACACAACGAAAACATAGCTAATGCACTTATCGCCTCCGTTTTAGCTAAATTACCGACAACTTTTAATCTATTAATGGGCCTTGTAGCTTTTTTCGAACTCGGATTATTGTACGTGCAACGATAGCTAACGAAGTATTGATAAATTAAGGAAACGGATACATTCTATGGCCTACTGTTATTTACTTTTCTACTCTTATACCAACTGTTAGTGTTTCTACTGTTAAATGTACGTTTTTAATATGTATTAAACCTATTGTATAAAAACGGTAAGAAATTGTACTATTTCTGCGGCTTAAAGTCAGTTAACAATGCGATGGTAAAGATTGAATTTAAGAATTTGTATAGTTCAGTTATTTCTCATCTACTGAAGAATGCACTGTGTGCCAAATTGTTGTGAAAACCAAATTTAATAGTGAAAATTTAACATTTTTTTCTTTAAATATTAACGAATATGTTTATTAGATCCCCAACAACCAGATAATTATTTTTTATTACTAGACAATAATGGAGGACATTTTTGAGAAACTCAGGAATAAAATCTCTATCGATTTTCTTCATCATTAACAACCTACAATCGCGAATATACAGGAATTTTGAATAGTCCGAAGAATTTATTACTTGACAAACATAAAAAACTAAATTGAAATCCGAAAACATATTTAAAATCACAGCCAAACTTTAGGCGATTAACTCTTATCTGACGTGGGTCAACCAAATAGCAAGCGTACGTTATTGTTTCTCCGATTTTTATATATTGCAGATGAAAAACAGGCCAGTTAGATAAAAAATACTATGTTAATTATTAGAGATGGATTGTGTGCAAAAAAACTTACCAGACCAGACCAGACGAGACTTAATTCGAAATCACACTGGAAAAGTGGGGACTTAAACCCAATATGATCTACTGGTTATATATCACCGTCGTAAAACAGATAAAGTAACTACACAAGGGAAGCTAAATAAACTACAAAGGCATGTCTGGGAATTACAGAGGCGATGAGAACTGGTCTACTTGCTCATAAGGAGAGAAGCCCTACGGACTGATGACCTCAGAATATTAAAACATATTTAAAATAATGTCTGACCAAACCCACAGCCACAATTCTAGTGGTTAGCGATTTTCGACGCTTCCTTGAGGTGGCATTCATAGCCGCCAAACTATAAGAGAAAATATATCACAACTGGAACGTGACCTGCTGATCTGGTATACGGACGGATCCAAGATGGAGGAAGGAGTTGGGGTAGGAGTGTATGGACCCAACTGTAAACTCGCAAAGCCCTGGAAAAATCTCTTACCATCTTCCAAGCTAAAATGTGTTAAAATTTAAAAGTCAGGTCGCCTTAAAAGCTTTAACTTTATGCTGCTTTGACTCAAGGTTGGCCACAAACAACAGAGTTACTTCAATGTGGTTGCCAGGACATGAGGGAGTGAGAGGCTATGCAATTGCTGATCAACTAGCTAAAGTGGGTGGTGAGTTGTGGTTAGTTTACGGACCAAAACCTTTTTGCGATACAACTTAAAGTCACTTAAAGAATGGAAAAAACGGCAAAAAGAGAATCACTAAAATGACGCTCCAGGCCAAAGACAGGCAAAGAGATTCATCTCACCACCACGTAAGTATACTAAAAAGCTATAGGAGCTTCAAAAAAAGGAGACCAGGATAGTCACTAACTATCTTACTGGACACGGCGCAGTAAGGTTCCACCTCAAAAAAATGGGGAAGACTGACAATAAACGCCGCAGGTTTTCTGACAGATCGAGTGAATCAGAGGAACACTTACTACGAGAAAGCATTGCATTAACACGCTAAGGGCTAAAATATGTAGAAGAAGCATTTTTGACTTTCGAGGATAAAAACTGCACGAAAGTTTGATAATTAAGAGGATCAACTTATGTAGGATTCCCAAAAAAGATCTTCTTAAGTCGAAGTGAGGGTAGGGCTATGTTGAACCGAATGACCCCATTTATTACAATACAATACAGGCGAATTTGCTGTCAGAAACAACAGGATAGAAACCCTATGAGTACCTGAGTAATTGGGAATGGAAGGCAATATAAAAGTAAATGATCCAGCAAAAGTAAATTTATTCATAAGATTCAACGGCCCAGAGCCAGTCGTCGGACTATCAAAACAGGCAATGAAAACAACAATAAACAGATGATCTCAAAAACATATCTAGATCGTTGGCATAAATCGAAGACATGCAGAGACAACTCTAAGGTCCTTCTTCTGGGGCGCACTTAGAGAATATAAGGAGTAGGACTACTAATATGTACATAACGGTTCCACAACATTCAAGCCTTGCGGAGAGAAGGAGAAAACTGCTCCATGTATAACATATAACTGCAAGCACCGACATAAAAAAGATACATATTGTTTAACAATATACATAGTGAAAACTCTCTTGCGCATGAAATTGTTTGTTGAAATCTATTACACTCTATTAAGAGATGCTGGTTGTATCAAGAAAGGAGGCACAATAAGCCAATAGGCTGCACCAAACAACCAATCTGAGCAAATACAGTTTAACAATTTTCACTTAATATTTTTAACATATTAATTTTTAAAAACTTTCTCCGCAATAAAAAGATCTTCAGATACAAGTCCTAAAGAACTCACCTGAACTTTTGTTAGGTATTAAATTTACAATGTTAACTAATTGTTTGCAGTAAAATCACCTTTTGCACACCCAGGTCACCCAGTATGTATGTTTCAATTATATTTTCTACTAAAACATGTTGTTATTTAAAGTTTAATTAAAACCATAACATTATTTTCTTAAAAAAATGCACAAAATTTGCCAGGTAGACTTTTAATTTCCGCGAAAATTAGAATTTATTATGACACGAAACACGGTTCTAAAAATCTTCGTTGCATCTTCCTAGAAAAAACCGGAGGCCACTCCGGTAACCTTAAACCAACAAAGTCTTTTTCTATTTTTTCTTCATATAACTGGTTGATGAGATTAAAAATTCTGTGGATAACCCGTAAAAATTTAATTTATGACTTTTATATCGGCAATATTGCAAAAAGATTAATTAAAGTTAATCAGGTAATAAATTACCAGAAATCAAACGGGGTTAAATCATGGGACCGTGCTGGCCACCCAAAACTTAATTATATAAGAGGTTTAGCAATAATTTATGGTAACGCTAAAAATTCGTTTAAGGATACTAATCAGGCATAAAATCAGCAGAAATTGTTTTATTTTCTTTTAGACAAATTTTCTCAAACTGTATGTTTTTTTACATAATAAAAAATAAAACAAAAAAATGTAGTTTGATAATCCAGTGGTTAACATAATTTTTGATGTTTTACAATTCGTCAATAGCCATAACATGAAAAATAAATGCAAAATTGCATAACAAGCAATAACTCATATGCACAAAAATAAGTCCACTTAATAAATCTTTATGTCTAAAAAATTTAACGACAAATAAGGCGTTAATTCTCGCGCATAATAAGAATGTAGTCACGAAAAGCGACACTTGGAACGACACTCAATTTCTTTGATTTATGTTCACGCCCACCTTGGGCTATTAAAACCTGCAATGGTTAGTTCTGGTACTGCTGGTAAAAGCCTCGTATATACCAAAGTTAATTTAAAAGTACTTAAATTAAAATAAAATACTATAAAATTTATTAATGTTTTATATAAATTGGATTAGGAATACAAAACCTGAGCTATTATGTATGTAGTAATGCAATAACCAATATTAAAAATGGAAAGTATAAATTAAATTAAGGGAGAAGTAAACAATAGTAAATATCAACAAAATTACGGCCTAAAGTAAAGGAATAGTACTAGGTAATCATTTAACCTCGAAAAAAAAAGGAGCTACATGAGGTTTAGCAGAATTTATTCCAGGGTCATTACTCTCACTATATTGGCAATCAGGAGTGACAATAATAGATTTAACTATAACTTTAAGGGTTTCACATTTTTTGTTCTTCTTGTTAAACATGTGTAATACACTACCGCCAGTTGCTGCACTTAAGCAACAGCCTCTTTAAACAGAACTTTAAGTTTGTTTACCGTTTTTCTTTGAAACATCACTTTTCATCTGCGCTCATATAAGTTTTATGGGGCTAACAGAGATATGGCGGTATACCAATAGAATTACACCCCACGTTCATGCACTATTTTATCCACAACATATTTACTATCTCCTATCGGAGGTACGCAATCATCACAGCAAGCCAGACTTTGTTGAAGCTCTGAACAGTTGAACTTTGCTACAATTAAACACATATTTTAGGTTCTTTAGCCAGGACACCCGGCGTCTGCCGATGTTCCGCTTTCCACTATTCTTTCCCTGTACTATCATTTGGAGAAGTGTGTATTTCTGTCCTCTCATTAAATAACCCAGGTATTAAAGCTTTTTTTTATTGCGTTAATAATTTCGCATTCCTTCTGTATCTGGTTTAGCACTTCGGCATTAGTAATTCTTTTGGTCCAGGGAATACGCCACATTCACCGGTAGCACCACAACTCCATACTCGTAAATACATTTTTCTTTTTTATAAATGTTGATCTGGCTATCTCTATCCTCCCTATCCTTATTTCTCTTGTTTGGTCACCGATTGTTCTCTCCGAGTTTCTAGATATTTATATGTCGGCACATTCTCGATGGTGGTGTTTGCCACCGTCAAGTTCTCATGGTTCAGATCTTGTGGGAATTTCGGAACTACCATTAACTTGGTTTTCTTAAAGGTAATTGTTAGTCCGTATTCATTACATGGATTATTTAATTTTTCTAAAAGGTGTTGTGTGTCTTTAATATTTCTCGTTAACAAGACGGTGTCATCAGCATACTTCAAATTATTAATTGCTTTTCCATTTATAACTGTTTCCACTGATTCAGCTTCTAGGGTTTTCCTAAATATAGCTTCGCTGTAGAGGTTAAATAGCAGCGGTGATAGGAATTAATCTTGCTTTACACCACGACGAATCTTTATTTCATCTGTTGGTTGGTTTTCTACCATTGTATTAGCTTTTTGGCCTCGATATAGATTACTAATTAAATACCCCCTAATTATACGATATAAGTGCCCCTGTTTTTAGGGTCTCTCAACTAAAAAGGTGCAATTTTCGGAATTTTTCCTTTACTTTTGTCCTAAAACGTATTTTATATTATAAATTCCTATACCACATCTAATACCTTTATGTGGAACCATCCTATACCCTCTCTTCTTCTTATGAAAGTAACTACCTTCTCTGATTACACTGTCTAACAGAAAAATCCTCCCTATAAAAAAATCGTGTGATTTGTAATATTTGGACTTATACTAATATACAACTAACCCTCAAATGTTTTTATTAGCCTCAGATTTCTCGGAAGGGTCTAGTAGAGGGGTAATAAATGGGCGACCCATTATTATGGACAGGTAGGTGGATCTATGCTTGAAATATCCCTTTAGTCGTTATTTTATAATCATTTAGTAAACATCTGTTGATTTTTCAATTAGATAGGTCTACGTGTAAGAAAAATGTCGACGCGAATTTGTGTTAATAAAGCTGATAAATTCTGTTATATTTGTGGCGAAGTTACCGCGAAGGCGTACCAAAAACCGATATCTTCACTAGTAAAAAAGGCTTATGAACTGTACTTTGGATGTAAAGTTGGCGATCAAGATAAGTCCTGGGCCCCAAAAGTGTGTTGCAGTTCGTGTTCGAGAACATTGACGGGATGGCTAAAAGGTACGCATAAATCTATGCCATTTGCAGTTCCAATGGTTTGGAGGGAACCTCGTAATCACGTAGATGATTGTTATTTTTGCATGACGAATATCAAAGGAATTACTAGCAAAACTAAGCGTAGCATTCAGTATCCCAATGTTCCGTCTGCAATGCGACCAGTACCCATGACAATTCATTACCCATTCCCCAACCACCTGAGAGTTACACGCTTGATTCGGAATCAGACTCTCGAAGTACTTCGCCAGAAGCCGGACCAAGCTACATCCCTAGTTCCATTGATTTGCCCGATACACCTCATTTAATCACTCAAGGTGAATTGAATGACCTTGTTCGTGACTTGGACCTCCGAAAACAAAAGCGGAACTTCTCGGATCCCGCCTGCAGCAGTGGAACCTCTTGGAAAAAGGAGTTAAGGTGTCCATCTACAGAAAAAGGGAATCTACTCTCACAAATTTTTTGCAGCGGACGGTGATTTAGTATTTTGCCATGATATTCCTGGCCTAATGGTCGAACTGAACTTACCATATACGCCCGATAAATGGAGACTATTCATAGATTCGTCTAAAACAAGTCTAAAAGCTGTTTTACTTTATAATGGAAATGAACATCCATCCGTTCTATAGCTCATTCGGTAAATATGAAAGAAACATATGACAATCTGAAGATGATACTCAGATGTATAAAGTACGAAGATCACAAATGGAATATATGTGCAGATTTGAAAGTGGTAGCGTTATTGACAGGACTGCAGTCAGGATACACAAAATACTGCTGCTTTTTGTGTGAGTGGGACAGCCGTGCAAGAGACAAACATTATAAAATAAAGGTTTGGCCTCCACGTGAAAAAATAGAAGTTGGAGTTAAAAATTTGACCCGAGAACCGTTAGTTCAGAAAGAAAAAATATATTTACCTCCACTTCACATAAAGTTAGGATTGATCAAAAATTTTGTAAAAGCACTGGATAAAAACGGAAATGCTTTCAACTATTTAAAAGAGAAATTTCCATGTATAAGTGAAGCCAAAATTAAAGAAGGAATTTTTGTTGGTCCCCAAATTAGGCAACTCTTTAAAGATGCCAACTTCACGGACATTTGTGACCATGAAAGACGGGCATGGAATGCATTTGAAAGTGTTTGAAAAAATTTTTTTGGGAAACACCAAGTCAGAAAATTATCGTGAACTCGTGGAAGAACTGCTCACGGCCTATCATATTTTAAAATGCAATATGTCCCTAAAACTTCACTTTCTCCATTCCCATTTGGACTTTTTTCCCGAAAATCTAGGAGCTATATCGGACGAGCATGGGGAACGATTTCACCAAGACATCGCATCGATAGAAAAAGATATACTGGAAAGTGGAGCCGAATATGTTAGCCGACTATTGCTGGACCCTAATACGAGACACCTCAGTCTTTCTTATAAAAGGAAGAGTTCAAGGAAATGAATATTAAAATAAAATAACACTTGAAAATGTTTATACTGAACATAAATTAACTGTTACTAAAATGTATCATACCTTTTTATTTTTTAAATTAATAAATCAGTATTAAAGTGAGTTTTTATTGAATTTTGCTTAATATCAAAACATGTGTCTCTCCCTCATTATTGAAGGCTGATATCGAAAATCTGAAGCCAGATCTGGATTCAGCAGGCCAAATTATATAAAATCCAGCCACAATCATTCCAGGGAGGCAAAAAAAGTTTTAGAATGTTGGTCAGTGTTATTAGTTTCTTTTTATAGTATAATACTAGTATAACTATTACCATTTAATATAAAAAATAAGTAGCTTCCCCTCGTAAAAAAGAATAAGAACAAAAGGAGAAAGACGTATATAATATTTATCTTCGGTGCTCATCGTTTAAATATATTAACAAACGCTTCGAGGTGTCATTTTTTATGCCGAGCAATAAATTAACAACTTACGGAATTAAATGCGCTAGTCTTACATGTAAAAATTAATACGTGTATGAGTTATGGCTTTGGGAAACAAGATTTTTTATTATTTGTCATTAATATTAATGGCGAAAATTCTTGCAGAATGTTTTTTAGTGAAAATTTTACACCAGTACATAATGACAAAACAAATTCTTATAATTGTAAAATAAATTTGTATTTTCCTGAAATTGTAGAAAAACAAATTATACAAAATATGAAATATAGAGCTATGTCAAATATTAAAAGAGCATTTTTGCGCCACTACAATTGATATTACAAAAAAAATATAAATGTAAAAATTTTAGCTCCATATTGTCGACTAACTTAAAGCGAATAAATAAACATGTTTACATCAAAATTAAAAAAGCAAAATTTTAACCTGGCAAAAATATTCAAAATTCGAATCACTAATTGACACACCCACATTATGTAGACAGAAAAAGTGCTGACCAAGGCGCCAACAAATTTCGTTTGATTGACAGATATTTTAGGACCACGATGACCGTTCAGATCTTTGACCTTAGTATATAGGGAAACGCATATAGCAGTCTAAAAGGACGTTGGCAAACAACTATAATGTTAAAAGGAATTTGACTTATGAAAACACACTACGATCAATTGATTTCACTTCAGTGATTTAATGCCAATATGAAATAAACGTTTTAAAATTGGATTCATAATTTGGATTACAAAAATTTTAAATTAAAATTAGTTTTGCAAGAAACACTTTCCTTAATCCCATACTTACACTCCGGACGGTTCTGCCCTTTTTAGATTTTAAAAGAAAAAATGCATTTTTTTATTGTTGCTAAAAAAATATTTTTTCTTTAAAACCAAGGGACTCCGCCCAATCCTTATGGAAAATGGGCTGCGTCCAATTTTGTCGAAACTTTACAAATTGATGGTTATCAAGAAGTCGATCAAAAATCTTAATAGACCCAATAACATCCTAAAATCACCCCTAAAGGTCCGGGGGATGCATTTGACTGTTGGTCAATTTTCTTACCGAACATTTAATACTGTAGTCAAACCTACGCAGTCACTAGCCTTAAGCCTGACATCCCCCAAACATTTAACTTTTACCTCTACCTTTTCCACCACCAAAGCCTGCACGTGACTGTTTACGGATTGTGAAACCGTTTGATCGTGAATTTCGTAACACAGCCACCCAAATAATCACTACCCAATAGCCCTCGATCCCAAAATTTGAACCCCTACCGCCCCCAACTCCACCCTATACTTAAGCTTACAATTTTACTTTGTCCTGCTTACTGGATGTGAAATCGTTTAATCATAAATTCCATCCCACGACCAGCTTAACGATCACCACCCAATACCATTCGACCCCAAGAATTGAGCCCCGTCATCCATCATCGGGCGTATTGAAATTGGGCACCAAGTGAAACTGGCAGAATTGCCGCCTAAACGTAAAAGTTTACTGTTAGTGATTTATCACGTCTGAAATATATTTGGAAAAATAAAAAGCCACTTTAACTAACCAGAACTAACCATGACCGACCAGAACTAAGGGCTTTTTAATTTGTGTTAATTATCCATTTGTAAAAATTATTAACAAAATTTTAATAATTCTCAATATGGTAGAATATAATAATTATATGTTCCCCTTTATAATTTATATAACGATACTTGGGGTCGACCATAAAGAGTCCAATTTAAGACGACCTTATTTTATAGTTCTAGCAAACGGTGCCCAATTCAAACAATTTTGTTATAGATGGCTAATAAAGTGCCAAATTCGATGCCGCCACCATTATACCAAAGCCTGCCATGTGACATTCTCCCGTGTGGAATTGATAATCACAGTTTTACAACCAGTAAACAGAAAAAAGTCAGGGCAAGCTTTGGTCGGTGGTGCAAAGGTTAAGGGAGTGGGGGAGAAGAGTAGTTAAATGTTTGGGGGATTTCAGGTTTAAGTCTAGTGAGCGAGCAATAATCAGTTAAATGCATTTTCATAACCTTTGGGAGTGATTTGGGGGGAGTTGGAGAAGTTATCGAGTTTGATATTCATTGAGACTTATGATCAGCGTGTTGAGAATTATCAATTTGCAAGGTTTAAACAAAAATGGGCAAAACCCATTTTCCATAAGGATTATGCGGGGTCCTTTACCAGACAATTTCACGCGTGTATAAATAATCCCATTAGCCCAGTAACTGAAGTCCTGAATGTACCCAAAGCTGTTAATAAATCTGTACAATTTTCATTTGTCGCGCAAATCTTAGGTCTTCGCGGATGCTTTCGAGCGAGAAAAAGTTTATCACGATTTCGACGTGGGAAACCGCTGAAAATGGCTCCTCAAAGTCCCAAAAATGAGTTTTCCGCGAATATCTGCTAAAATATGCAAATAAGAGAATTTTTGTTTGAACAAAAAATGAAGATCACCTCGAAACCTACAAAAATGGTCCGGTCCCTACCATTTTTTTTGCAACACCAATATTTTTCGCAAAATCGGCCATCGAAAAATCCATAACATTCTACACTGGATAGATGTGGTAGAAGTAGTTTCTTATACTAAAAAATGCAAAGGGGCAATCAATTGTTTATTAAAACGCAAGAAAGATGGAGAAGGAAATTTTCTGGGATCATTGAACACTTGCTAAGGTCTCATTATAAAAAAAAATGATAATAACAAACCATTTTTTCAAAAAATATCAAAAATAAATGAGATATTCTCAAAATATTGGGAAAAAAACTTTGACCGATTTTTTTAATATTCTAGAAAAATCAGAATGGACCCAAACTCTTGCAATGATAGGTACGGGTTTTCCCATTCCGATAAACTTTAAATGATTAAAAAATGTACATTACTGCCCGAGTAATGGAACAATTCGTCCACCCGCTTATAAGTGAATCCATAAAGATAGCGGCATTCTGGAGGTAGAGCGGCAGCTGAAATGAGGGGACTTTTGGGTCCCTTTATCTCGAAAACTATCGATTTTTGGAAAAAAATTATTGAGACCGTTTTTGTAGATTTTAAGGCGATCTTCATTTTTTTGTCTTAACAAAAATTCTCCAATTCGCATATTTTGGCAGATATTAGCGAAAAACACATTTTTTGGGCCTCGAGGGGTCATTTTGAGCCCTTTCTCACCTATTAATGTTGATAAACTTTTTTTCGCTCGAAAGCATCCCCGAAGACCTAAGAATTGCGCCACAAAAGAAAACTGTACATATTTATTTGCAACTTTGTCCCTTCATTTACTGAACTACATTTGAAATGTCAGTAATCAAAATTAGCCATCACATATAAAAGAAGAAAAGAAAATGTAACTAGCTAAAAAAAAATGATAAATTTACGGGTCTGTCAATCGTATCGTCAATCATTACTTTAGTAACGACTGAATGTTATATTGTTAATTAATCTATCAACGATTGTGTCACATTTATTCGCAGAAAGGACTTACCAAATACCATTAGTGCTGAGATTTTGAGCTGGATATTTTTTGTCTGGTTTAGAATACTTGCTTTCGAAAACTTAACTCAACCTATTTTGTTAAATTTCCAAAAGCCAGTACTATTTGAAACCAAGCAAAAAAATCCTATCAAATCTGAGTACTTTTGGTAGAACCTATGAATATTTGCAAAATAGAAAAAAAAATAGAGCTCGTTATTGGTCAAGGCAAAAAAATCTTTTTATAAGTGAATTATACTCGTTGGAAAGCGAAGCGCTCTCTTAATGATTGAAAAATGCTACACTTGTTTTCGCGATAATCAAAATATGTTTACTAAAATAAGGAAAAATTTAAGCAAGCTCTAGAGGCATATATTGATCAGAGTGCAATAACTCTTTTCAGTAAAGCTCCGGTTGAAAGCAATACGAAAGAAAGTAAGGCCGAGCCAGGGCACAATGCATGGTGATCAATCAAAATGTCAGCTAGAGATCTTAGCTTTGTTTACCAGCCCGACAACGCACGCCAGGGTTTGGTCATTGGCGAACTGTTTTTATCTAGAGCGGGTTTTTATGAAAGATTATTAAAATAATTTCGCATAGTAGATAGGTATGACCTTACTAATTTTTAAAATGTATTATTACACCAAAAATAGGGACACAGTAGGGCACCAGGCAGTTCCGGTCTGACGCGGGGAGAGTCTATATCACTAGAAACGTTTGAATATATTTTCCTTCCTATCTTAACTTTGTTATCGTTACACATAAAGGTATGAAGTTTTGGTATGTAAATTCAAATAAGTATTCTGATTACCTGTGAAAAAAATGAAAACGGTATGTCAAATGCTTTTTGAGGTATTCGATTTTTTTTGAAAATTTTACTAGTGACTGACTGACTCACTTACTGATACATCAAAATTGTGGGGCACCTCCCGAGGCAGTCGAAACTTAAAATTTGATAGGTAAAAAGCTTTTAGGAGAGTAGTAAGGGAATAATTCTGAATAAGCACATTTTTACTTGGAACGCCTTGAAATTTAGAGGTTATTTTAGAAGTTTGAAACCTGATTGAGCCTGAGTTTCTGAGGTCATAATTGTCTTATAATTTAAAATATAGGAGTGATTTACTAAACAAAGAAAATTGCTATTTTGTCCCTATCACACTCCAAACCAGACGGGAATTAAGATACATTAAAATAAGCTATTTTCGTACTTTATATTTAGTCTAAAGGTTAAATTCTATCTGCAGACAAGGTATACTGAACAAAAAGCATTAGAAAATAATACAATAACAAAATGCGTAAAATTTGGTATAAAAACAAACAACCGCTTTTTACTGGTAAAACTTTAATGCAGTCAAGTGAGAGAGTCTATATAGCAACCTTAAAAAAAAAAACAAAAAAAAATAGGTAAACTTATTTTTATGTAATTCTTGTTATTTTATTCTATACGTTGAATTTGGTGTCTGCTGATAGCTTTGTTGATTTTAATGAATATGACAGTAAATCTGGTTAAAAAAATGTGTATTTTTAAACATACTTTGTGAGGTAATAATAATTGGTTGACGAAACATCTGATATCACTTGTTACTTTAATTTACTCCCGTTTTTAATAAATAAAATACTTATTCAACAAAAACTTTGAGGAAAAAATTCCAGATCAAAGTTAGTGGCATCCCGATCTTCCCGGCACGGTTGGTTCCAAAACCGGGCAGGGAACTGGAGCGGGCGTGTACAGTGAAATGAGAAATTCACAATTTTCCATTCCACTAGGAACACACAGTACTAAATTTCAAACAGAAATATATATGCTTTACTGCACTGTGCAAAAGAAAATAACGGGAGGGCTTACAAAAGCAAGCGGATCTGTATAATAACAGACAGCCAGGCGTCACTAGGGGCACTAGTAAACCCCAAGGTAACGTCCAAGCTGACATTGGAATGCCAAAAAGAACTGGAGGTCCTGGGAGAATGCAACAGGGTAACCCTCCTGTGGGTACCAGGACATTCGGGAATAGAGGGCAACGAAAAAGCGGATGAGCAAGCGAGACATAGATTATCCACGCCATACTTTGCACTAGAACCTGCCCTTGGAGTGACCAAAACCACAGCACAAGGGCAAACCAGGGAGTGGATTCGAAACAAACACGAGGAACACTGGGAAAACCTCAGTAGAGTAAAACATGGAAAAAGCTTAATAAAGGGCCCATCCAGAAGAACGAAGGAAGAACTACTAAGACAAAGTAGGGAAAAACTTCGCCTAACAGTAGGGTTGCTAACAGAGCACAATAACCTTAAAGCACACCAACACAAATAGGCTCATACAATGGGGACTCAAGTTGCAGAATGTGCAACGAGGGGGAAGAAACAGCCTACCACATACTGTGTGAATGTGAAGCGTTAAATCACAAAAGACAAGCATTATTTGGGCAACCGAAAATGAGCCCACCGGAATATATCAAGCAACCAGTCTCGGAGTTATACAGACTTGTAGAAGGAACAAGACTAATGGAAGGATTGGTATAAAAGACAATGGGAGATTAGGCACAAAAAGCCCAAGAGGCTGCGCTGTCTCCAGTAGTGAAAGACGGCTCCCAGGAAGAAGAAGAAGAAGAAGTAGAAGAAGAAGAAGAGGAAGAAGAAAAATAAATTAAAAGCTACAGTTATGGAAATTTTGAAAAAACCTTTCGTATTCAAAGAGCAATTTAAAAATATAATACCTACCAATTGGGTAATCAATACTTTCTTAATTGAATGGATTAGTTTAAAGAAACCTGATTAATGGTCAAATTATATAAGAAAAGAAAATATTTAAATGTTGCGTTACTATTATTAAAATGTTTCTTTTACAATCGCTATTTTTTAAAACTAGCCTACGTCTATGCTTTATATCAAACTCAGTTGTTGACTTGTAGGGTCTTGGGTTATATACGGTGGATATAAAACTATTAAAATGAAAAATGAAAGAAAACTACAATATCAGCTTTTAGTTTTGATAAATTTAAATTCTAGACTGCTGGGATATTGAATTTAAAATTTATGTAGAAAGGGGTAGTTGACTCCTATCCAAAATGATGAATTATGGTAAGAAAATCGTTATTTTCTTAAATTAGTGCACAATATATGCAAAATAAAACTAAATAAAGCAGAACATATTTCATTAATATATTTAAAATATTATTTTTGGAATAATGATATGTATATTTAAAAGATTATTTGGCAATAATTAATGTTCCAAATAAAAACTATATATATCGATGACGTCATATCTCAAATTCAAGACATACTGTAGAAATATTTTTTTCATAGGAAAGCGCTTAACCAAAAATACGAATTGACGAAACCCTGCGTTTTTCTAAAAAATAACTTGCTTCTGATATAATAAATGTATTCCAAGTTAGAAACTCACACTGTAAAACTCTTTTCTGTTAAAAAAAACCATCCGGGAAGTCGAAATTTTCTGAACTGTGTGACACTTTACGTACGCGATATTATAATGAGCTCTTTTCCGGACTCAAACGAGTCATATTACAGTACAGTATAAAATAAAATCAATCTCGGTATCTACTAACAAAACCAAAACAAATTCCTAAATTATATAGTTAACCAGTCACAAGGAAGGTAACAATTACCATAAAAAACAGAAAATAAAGAAATTACCGATGGGCAACAAACTCGTCGGACACGCCATAAGTAAACATGTAATCAATTTTGCATCTTTCTTAAGTGCTACTAAGTTGCTTGACGGGTGCGCGCATCTCACAGAATCCAAAGACACACGATTAAAATTAAACCAAATTAAAATAAGATTAATTTAAAGCAAAAACCATTAGGTTTTGAACTAGAAAGAAATGGTAATTACACCACTGGACAAAAAAAAGGATAGTACCCAAAGATGTGGTGTATGGGTTTTGATGTATTTTTGATTCCGAAACAGGAATTCGCGGTCTAAATTTGGCCATTAAGTTACAATTTTTTCTTAACCCCAGAAAGTAGGTCTATAACTCCAAACCTAAACGAAAAAATACCAGCGAAAATAAGGAAAATTTGTTTTTTATTTTCGAAATGTACATTTATTAGGAGAAGACCATAAAAAATAAAAATTTACCCTAAGAATTGGCGTTTCACGGGCCTTTTTTTAAAAACTTAAAATCAACTGATTTGCGCCTTTGGTATACGGGGGTTTTGGGGGTCGTTAATTACGAATCCGAAGTTAGATTTTCTTAATTAAAGATAGCGGGTCCAATATGGCAGACCAAATTTCAAAACTGTTCGGATTTATGCCAGATTTGGTATATAGGGGTTTTATGGGGTCAGATTTTTAAAATTTAAAATGGCGGATTTAATATAAGAAAAATGCAGAAGACTAAGTATTAACGTGTCAATTCAATATGGCTGAATGATTTAGGATTTAACGATACAATTTAATTAAATTCACGAAAGAAAAATACCAATGGAGGGTTTGCTTTTGAAAGTTTGATTTTTCTCTGTAGGGGCTTCACAAAAACACAATATTTTTTCTTGGGGAGGGGGGCATTAAAAAAATTAACTCATTTATATTTCCAAAATGAAAACTTTCTGTACCAAAGTGGTTCCCTTAACATATCATCTGGTATCTATTTGGTGTGGATTTGCGAAGTATAAGTAAAGCCACTCCAGACTTAAAATGGTGAACTCAGGTTTCATTGCAAATGAGTAGAGAAGTTAAAAATGCAACAGCATTGCCTTTGTATCGCCCAAGAAGCTCCGTAGTCAGCAATATGGGTATCCATCTTAGGCAAACTTTTTGGTAATATACATGAATTTGGAATGTTTGTGACATTTAAAGGACAGAAATGTTTCTATTGACAAGAATAAGGTCGTTTATCAGGTTATTATTGGTTTGTGTTTTGGTCGTTTCTTTTATAGCTCTCCCTTAACTTACTACACCAAATAAACAAATTGGTTTTTTGACAAAGTGAATTTCCCATATCGCACTTAAAGTATTTGAACATATAACTTGATGTGGCGCCGTCATTTACAAGAAGTCTATTCGTATTGTATTGTAGTGAATAGGATCGCTTTGCTCAACATAGCCCTACTCGGTTATTCAGAAAACGATCTTTTGTGAATAAGCTAGTTGAACTCCTCAATTTCCAAACATCTCGCAAAGTTAAAAATGTTACTTGTGGCAAGTTTTTAAGTACCTTTAG